>LGRX02034505.1:0-37353 GCA_001247695.2 Cymbomonas tetramitiformis | reverse complement strand
ATACAACACACGGACATCCATATAGAGCATATAGCACAAGGACATCCATATAGAGCATATAGCACAAGGACATCCATATAGAGCATTTCTTTTGCACACGGATCATTGCCAAAAGTATTGGAATCTGCAGTGTCTGCTGATCAGTTTGATGTAAAGCATGACTGTCTAGGCCTTGCACAGTAGTCAGGATGCTCAAACCCTGAAGGAACCCTGAAGAAACCCTATGAAACCCTTAGATCTAGATCTGTAGATCTGCTGAAATAATCGTGGCCGTTGGATCATATGATGACCATCGGCAAGACACAGTGTGTAATAGTTCACCGGCCCATCGCAGACGTGTCACTGCAGTCGTTATGAACTCGACAGTGACACGTCATACTCTAATTAGTGAACTTTCGCTTAGACTGCCCAATCAGTAATGATTGGGCGCTAACGTTCGTGGCGTTTCGAGCTGCGAACTGATATATCTTTTGAGAATGAAAGTTTACGCTCGCTTTTGCAAATTACCCTGTATAGAATTCCAAAAGGTTATGGGCCCACTTACATTGTAAGTGAGGATCCGTTTTAGTTTATCACGCAAATTTTCCGCTGCGCGTAAGAGAATTCATTATGGTCAAAGGGAGTAAGAGCTATAGCCAAGCGACGACACCGTCACCTCCTGGTGGCGCGCCAGCTTATGAGGAGAAGCCTGGCGAGTCGTCTTGCGAGATATTGCGCTGAGTGGTCAGCAGGAGCAAATCTCGGCGCTTACGGAAATGGTGAAAGGCTTGAGTGCTCAGCTCTACGATATTCGCAGCCTTAATCACTCAGCTCCCCGCGCCACTGTCCCTGTGGACCAACATCTCAATTCGTCGCCCGCTGGTGGGCGACGTCCTTTACCAATTCTTTCTGATATGACTAAGGGACTTTCCGCGGACTCGTACTTTTCTGGCAAGGAAACTGACCAGGAAGGAATTTGGGACGAGTGGCTTGCGAAAATTAAGCCCTCTTTGCGCCACCCTTCTCTTGCGCTACTGCTCTCGGAATCTACTCCGCTCCATATGGTGAGGGGGGATGACTCCTATCTTGAGGAAGCGAATCAGCTGTTTTATGACTTCCTCTGCCGTGTTACCACTGGCACTGCGAACGCTGTCGTTCGCAGCTACGAACAACATTCTGACGGTCACGGAGCCTGGCTTGAGCTATCCAAATTGCGACGCAACACCAGCGTCGTCTACTTCATCACCCAAGTGGATAAGCTACTGTCGCTACCGAATCAACTCTCGAGACTTGCCCCTCCTCTTCCAACGTTTCTGGAGTCGAAGGAGACTCTTCGGCGTGTACGCGAGTACTCCGCGAACGCGCGCGTTACTCCTTCTGGCAAGCCTCTGTGTATGGAGACGGTTGAGACCATATTTTCTGCCATGGCTATTGTGCGGCTGCACCCCGACTATATGCTCCTCAAGGCCAAATTCATGTCTGAGACCCTGCCTACCGCGAGTGTGCTGTCGGACCAAGTCACATCTCACTACGACACCATACTCGCCCCGCGTGCTGCTGTGGCGCAAACTGCCCACGCGCTGGATACTGAATCTGAGACTGCTGGTGCTATTGCTGACGACAGGCGTAAGCAGGAGGAGGCGAAGCGGCAGCGACTGGCTGTCAAAGTCCCGTGCCCTGTCTGTCACAGACGTGGGCACCCTGCTAAGGACTGTTTCATCAAGAACATCGAGAAGCGGGAGGCGTTCTTCAAGAAGGCTTCCCCGACTACCAAGGCGGCAATTCTCAAGAGGGTGGCGGACTATGAGAAGCATGGTAGCTTACCGAAGCCTGGTGAACATCTTGGTGCTGCAGCTGGGCAATCTGAACTTCATCCTGGACTAGAAGAGAGTGGTGAGGCCCTTTTTGCCATTCGGGAGGCTGGTCCATCTGACTTGCACCCTGGTCTGGACGAGACCGGTGAAGATATATATGCCAGTTCTTTGGGCTCTGGACTATTGAAATCTGGTCATTCTAGCATCTCTGGCTCGCTGACCCTTTGCCCGGCCTCGGGCCAGCTATCGACGTGTGGTCGGAGCTCTGTACTGGTGGAGTCATCATTACCGGACGGTACACAATCTGCCCTGAGCTCAGGGCCAGCTGAGGCTGGTAATCTCAACATCCCTGGGTCGCTGCCTTCCAGTTCGGCCCCGTGCAAGCCCTGGATATCTGGTCGGGGCTCTGTACCTGTGGAGTCCCAGTCCTCTGTGTTCCCGGTATCTATCATGATGGCCGGGTCGGTGGAGATATTCCTTCGTGCTCACCACATACTTGACAGGGGTACTACTCTTCCTCGTGGTGTTGGGCACACTGTCAGTGCCAAGAAGATCCTCTGCCAGCTCCATGTCATCAGGCAGGCCACGGATGACATGGACATATTACTGAAGCTGGAGTCTGTCATGGTGCGCACCTCGCTGGTAGACCTGCATAGCTGGGCGTCTGAGCTCGGGGGGGCCACCAGGACCTTGATACAGGCAGTGGAGCACTTTGGAGGCATGCTATTCCTCGGTGAGGGGTGGGGCACCAGTGCCTGGCCTGAGCACTCGGATTCTGGCTCGGATGATGATGCCGCGATGCCAGACCTGGAGGATGCCTCTGACTCTGACGAGGAGGAGGAGGACATGTACCTTGGGCACTCTGACGAGGAGGACATGCACCTTGGGCAGCCAGTTGAGAGTGATGCTGGGTCTGTTGCCAGCCTTGTTTCAGGTTCGGACTCTGACTCAAGTGATGGTGATTCTCTACCAGACCTGGAAGATGCCTCTGACTCTGACGAGGAGGAGGAGGGTATGTACCTTGGGCACTCTGACGAGGAGGAGGAGTACATGAGCCTTGGGCAGCCCGTTGAAGGAGTGGGTTACAGCCCCTCTGATGATTGGGCCTCTGGACTGCTTTCTCCACCTCGCAAGATCCCCTTATGTTCTGTGGCTCTGCTCCCCAGTGGCTATTATGAGGACCACTGTGAGGGCCACTACGATGATGCCTGCGATGACCTCGTCGAGGATTTGGACTTGGCCTCTGACCCACGTGGTGAGTGTGCTTGGGTGCCTTGTGATGCTTGGGCGTCTGGTGTGTATTGTGCCCCTGATGCTGGCCATGCTCAGGTGGCATGTGGTGCGAGTGCTGGCAGAAGTGGCACTCAGTCTGCTGTGGACAAGAGTGCTGTTATCGACAGTGGCGCCACCAAGCACATCTTCAACTCTGTCCGGGTGTTCAATGCGGACTATGACACTGCAGCCTGTGAGACCTTCAGTGTGGTGCAGAGTCAGTCTGTGAGCTCCTCTGGCAGTGGCTCGGTGACCTTTGCCAAGAAGGATGTGAAGTCTGGGCGCATGGTTGGGCTACAGCTCCTTGGCACACACTGCATACCTGGACAGCCCTTCAACCTCTTGTCCGTGGTGGCGCTCGAGGATGCAGGTTTTCTTGTGGACTTTGGGGCCAGAACTGTGTCCAAAGGGGGGGTGGTGTTCTCCTTTGCCAGAGTTGGCAACCAGTACATTATGCATGAGGACACATATGAGACTTTGGACACTCATCTAGCCTGTGCTGCCAAACATACTGATGATCAACGAGACCGCTCTGACTGGAAATTTGAGGACACCAAGCCTCACTTCACCACTCATGGCCCTTTCCTCCTGGAACTATTTTCCTCTGATGACAACCACATCCTGGATGACTACTGTACCATTACTGACACATGTTTTGGTAAGGATTGGGCTGGCAGGCATTGCTATGGGAACCCGCCATTCGACCATGACATCATCCTACAGTGTCTCCAGAAGGCCCTCACTGACTTCGACAGAGACCCTTCCAACACCAAATTTATGTTTATATTGCCTAAATGGGTCACAGCGAGCTGGTGGAGTTTGGTCTCTCGCTTTGATATTATTCATGAATACCCTGCTGGTGCTAAGATCTTCTCTGCACCGAGGGAGTCATGCTACAACGTGGCCAATCTGGAACCCTGTGGAGAAGATCGTGTGTGGATTGAGGACACCAAGTGGCCAGTGGTGGTTTTGTTCAAGGACTCGCACACTACAGAGCAGCTTGACATCAAGCTGCTACAACATGTGAGGCTGGGTCACATTGGTGACAAGTCTGTTGATCACATGTTCGCTCAGAATATTCCTATGAGTATCAGTGAGTCACAATACTCTGGCAGCCCGGTACAGCATTGCCCCGAGCGGTGCATTGCCTGTAGGTGACCAAGGCCATCAGGCCCTCTGTGAAACCCACTGGGAGAGAGCTATCCAAGGAGCTGGGGAATCTTGTATGGTCAGACACATGTGGACCATTCAGGACCAGTGCTGGGGGGTACAGATGGTTCGTGCTGTTTGTCGATGACTCCACTACCTGGATATGCATATTCTTTCTCAAGCTCAAGTCTGACTATCTCAAGGCTTTCCAGCTATACCTGCAGGAGGTGAAGCGCCTGAGAAGCACCATGAACCTGTCCAGCGAGTACCACATGGTGCTCCACACTGATGGTGACAGTACCATGATTGCTGGGCAAACTGCAGCTTTTTGTGAGGAGCATGGTATTGAGCAAAGGCATGGCTCCCCATACCTGCATGAGAACCAGGCAAGGGTAGAGAGGTCACACCGAGATGTACAAGCTATGGCCAGAGCCCTCCTACTGACTTCTGGATTTGGTGTGGACATGTGGCCCCTGGCCACCCGCCATGCGGTATACATCCTTAACCGTGTATTCCGAAAATCTTTGGCGTGGACTTCAGCTTACTACCTCATCAGGAAGAAGCATGCGGACCTGTCCCAGCTGCGAGTATTTGGATGCATGGCCTACCCCTTTATTGACCCCACGATTCGTGAACATAAGCTCAGCAACCGGGCTCGTGAACTCAGATATGTGGGACACTCTGAGGTATCATCTGCCTATCTGCTATATGATCATGAGTTTGGGAAGGTGGTCAACTCTGGTATGGTCACCTTCTCGGAGAGGCTGGACAAGCTGGGCAAGGTGGTGACCACATGGGATCCATCTGCGGTGACCCCTCTCAAGACCAACTTCATGGTCACCACTCTGGATGCGCCCTACAAAGATCCACCGCCTGCACTATTGGAGAATGTTGTATTCGAGCGGGGTGTGTACTTACCTGAAGATAGTGATGAGATTGTGGCTGTGGTGAAGGTGGAAACCTCTGATGATGTGTGTTGGGTGAGTTTGAGCTCATATCTCAAGCCAGGCAGTGATCGCCTGTCACTATTGAGGGATTGCCCCTCATGTGGGAGTATCAATGCTCACTATCCACTGTTCACTGAGGTACGTGTTGTCACTGGGAAGGGGGACTCTGAGGAGGCCATGATTTGTGGACGCGCTATTGCACCTCATGCTCAGCCTTACTGTGTGGTCCTCCTCACCAACTTCACCATCATGGACCTACCTGCTGGAGATGTGCGATTTCCACCTACACACACATGCCTGGGTGCTCAGGCTGCAGAGACACCCACTGTGCAGAGCTCCCTACTGCCTGAGGGGGTCACTGAGCCAAAAAGTTACTCACAGGTCCTGAATTCACCTGACTGTACTGAGTGGCTCAACTCTATTCAAGATGAGTTGGAGGCAATGGTACAGATCAAGAAAGCCTTACTGATGATGGACGAGGAGGAAGTGCCTGCTGGGGTGAAGTTACTGGAAATGTCTCCGGTACTCAAGGTCAAGCTGGACAAAAACAGGCAACTCCTGAAGAGGAAGAGCCGGGTGTGTGTGCGGGGAAACAAACAAGAGTATGGGGTGGACTATTATGACACTTTTGCGCCGTGCACACAGCTGTCATCCGTCAGGATTGTTATCACCCTCGCCCTGAACCTTGGCTTGGTGGTTTATCACATGGACGTGGACACTGCCTTCCTGAACTCGGTGCTTGAGGAGGACCTGCATGTTCGCCTTCCCCGAGGACTAGTCTATGGGGGGCACTGTTGTGCCAAGCTGCTCAAGGCAATATATGGACTGAAGCTGGCTGGCAAAGAGTGGTTCGACACCTCCGATGCGTTCATCATGGGCTATGACTCCAGGATGCGGAGGAGCGACGTGGAGCCATGTCTGTACTTCATCCGGGACACCACTCTCCAGGTCATCATTCTGGCCTACGTTGATGACTACCTGGTGGCCACCAATGACAAGTCTTGGTATGACACCTTTGTGGCCTCTTTCCACGCACAGTATGCGTGCAAAGATCTTGGGGTGTTGGACTTGGTCATGGGTATCGGGGTGCGCTGGGGAAGTGATACAGCATACTTATCTCAGTCTGGTTATATCTCCCAGATCATCAGCACCTATGGCCTGGATGATGCCAAGCCAGCAAGTTTGCCGATGTCACCTGGCACTGCGTTGGCTCCTGCTGATGGTAAAGGATCCATGCCTTACCGAGCTCTTCTGGGGCAGCTGCAGTGGGTGGCTCGCTGCAGTAGGCCTGACATTATGGCAGCAGTGTCAGTCCTGTCAAGGTTCTGCGCCACATATGGTCCAGAGCACTTTGTGGCCCTGAAGCAGGTGGTCAGATATCTGAAGGGCACCAGGGAGTACGAGCTGGTGCTGCGCACTGTTTCAGTGCCTGGGGGGGTGGCACTGGACCAAGCAGACCTTTGCCTCTCTCCATCTACACCGATTCTGATTATGCAGGGTGCAAAGTAACCAGAAGAAGTACCTCTGGTATCGCTGTCTTCCTCTGTGGAAGTCTGGTTATTTCCTCGTCTATGATCCAGAAGTGTGTGTCCCTGTCCACTACTGAGGCCGAGATCATAGCCATGTCAGAGGGAGCTCGGGAGGTGAAGTATGTCCAGAACGTGCTGGACTCACTGGTGGACATATGCAGACCAGTGCCTATGTACTGTGACAACTAGGGAGCTATCCACCTGGCCCCTGACTACGTGAACAACTCCCGGTCCAAGCACATTGAAGTGAGGAACATGTACATCAGGGAGCTGGTCAAGGCCAAGGACACAGAGGCGCTGTACACTGGGACTGATGAAAACACCTCTGACATCATGACCAAACCTCTGGTACTCCCTATATTTCGTGTACACAGAGAGCGACTGGGTGTCATGAACCTGCCTCGTGGAGACCAATGAAGACTGAAGGGGGCACCATCCCCATAAACTGGAGCTGAAGGGGCACCATCCCCATATCACTGGAACTGAAGACTGAAGGGGGCACCATCCCCATAAACTGGAGCTGGAGGGGCGCCATCCCAAGAACTGGGCATTGCTGACTGAAGGGGCACCATTCCCAAGAACCGGCAGTAGGATAACTAGACAGTCACCCTTTAGAAGGGGTATTGGAATCTGCAGTGTCTGCTGATCAGTTTGATGTAAAGCATGACTGTCTAGGCCTTGCACAGTAGTCAGGATGCTCAAACCCTGAAGGAACCCTGAAGAAACCCTATGAAACCCTTAGATCTAGATCTGTAGATCTGCTGAACTAATCGTGGCCGTTGGATCATATGATGACCATCGGCAAGACACAGTGTGTAATAGTTCACCGGCCCATCGCAGACGTGTCACTGCAGTCGTTATGAACTCGACAGTGACACGCCATATTCTAATTAGTGAACTTTCGCTTAGACTGCCCAATCAGTAATGATTGGGCGCTAACGTTCGTGGCGTTTCGAGCTGCGAACTGATATATCTTATGAGAATGAAAGTTTACTCTCGCTTTTGCAAATTACCCTGTATAGAATTCCAAAAAAAAGGCACACTGCCTGCCCAGGAGAGCCATCCATTACACAAAATAGCTTTTGTCTGACCAGTGTTGTCTAAGCTACCAGCCAGACTTAACAGTGTTAGTTAAAGTCTACTTTTGATGGATGTATTTTCATGAAATAAACCTTTGCAAAGTGAACAAAGATTTCTGGGTTGGGTGGGTAGGGACGGCAAAAGAACAGAGTTGAAGCTGATGTCGCTTCACGGGCTTTTTGTCTAGTTTTTGTGCCTACTACACGTGACACAAACCGTCACTAGAGCTGCAAAGCATGACACGGGTCATTTGATCTACACGTGGCAGAAACCACTAAAATTCCACTGTGCTCCAATTTAAACATTTCTTTTGCACACGGATCATTGCCATGTCTTCAGAGATAAGTGCCGGCACCCTCTCAGTCCATCGGTGCTGCTGTCTGTTTCCATCCCGGTGTTAGCCACCCGAAGTAGTAGACCATGTCGGCGCCTGCTACTGCTGTGGGGTCAATGTAGGCGTGTACTGCCGAAGACAGCTGCACCCACCCCCCGAAGAAGCATACCTTCTCCATCACTACTCCCACTGCTCGTGAGCACGTAGTGGCACCCTTTCGAGTGTTGTGGGCTGTGTAATGCCCCCCTTCCGGAGGGACACAACCCACGTGCCCCAAGGCACAAGCAATCCACTCGTTCGCATCAACGTTCTTGAACTGCTTCTTATTGTCACACGGCAGCCTCCAGTAGCTGGCCGTGTTTGCTGCCCTGGCTGTACTCGTCGTAGAAGCCTGCAGCCAATCTTCATCACGAGCTTGCTCCCACCGATCGAGCAGCTCGTGTAGCTCAGCTACCCCCTCCCGTGGGATGTAGAGCCTCCTCTTACACAAGAGGTGGTTTTTGCCCTTCTCCTTCTCGAGCACGATCGAGAGTCCGTTGCTGTCCCTCAGCAAGCTCTCCCGCAGCATCGCCGTGCCCGTCTGCGGTCTGCCAAAAGTCGCAAAGGAGACAACTACGTACACACAAGCACGGAGAAGCTTCCGTTGCTCTACAATCACAAGAGGCAACTGAAGAGCAGCTTTGTGTACGCACCTTACTGCCGAAGCTGGCAGAAAAGTTCTCACCGTCTCCGTGACGTCCTGCTGCTCCGCTGCTGCTGTCTGCATCGCTGTCATGCCCTTCACCGCACGTGTGACAGCGCGACCCTTTGCTGGTCCCTGGAAGCCGAAGTCTTCGTGGAAGCTGTTGATGGCCGATAAGTACGGCTGAAGGGAGGTCCCCTTCACCGTACCTGTCTTCTGTAGGGCGGCCAAGTACAACTGCACAGTGGCTGTTGTTGCCGGCAACCACCGTAGGTTCTCCTCGGTGCAGAACTTCACGAACTTCTTCCAATGTCTCTCGTAGTTGTCGGCTGTCGATTTCTCCAGCGCCGCAGCCTGCATCGCTGCTGCCGTGTCGGAGTGCTGGTTCTTCCACAGCTTCTCCGACCAGTGTCTCAGCAGCGCAGTCTTTCACGGAGTCGTCGTCACCTGCTGCCGCCGATCGTCTTCTTCTTCTTCTTCTTCTTCTTCTTCTTCATTTTCTGAGGGAAATAAGCGATATTTTTCCTCCTTCAGCACGACGTTCTCTACGTCCCCGTCGTCGTATTGGATCTTCGTTCTTCCATCTTCCCTTGTGGCACCCACGGTCCCAGGGTACCACACCTGGTCCTCCGGCCAAAATACTTCTATTTTGCAACCGGGTCTCACCTCTTCTTCTGGCTTGTTGATCTCCTCGTCGCCTTGTCCTGCCCCCACACCCCCCGCCCCCCCGTGAACGCTCACTGGGAGCCGGGGATGTGAAACAAGACTGCGTCCCAGCTGGAGGCTCCGAGCAGCTCGGACCCTCCCAGCCTGCTGGGAGTGAAGAGGTCCCTGCGTCGTGGCACGATCACCACCTCCGCAGCCAGCGCCTCCAGCTCCCTAAACCAGGATTGCCCCGGCCAGTACGGTGCCACCACCGTAGCTGCTGCCTTCTCCTCTCGCAGCTTGTGCGCCACCTCGTCGAGCAGTCCCCACGGGGGGTTCACCCAGTTGTGTTCCTCCCGCCAGTCGTAGGCCAGCGAGTCCACCCCCTCGCAGTGCGGGTCGTGCCAGGCACTGTAGTACCTCGGCAGCTGGGCTGAGATCTCGGAGGCGAAGCGGTCCACGGAGTGTTTGCCCCACTGCTCCTCGGCGTACTCGAACCGCCTCCTGTTGATTCTCCAGTCGTCGAGGTCCTTGTCTCGTGACAGACGGTCTGCCCACTCGTTGGCTTCGCTGCGGATGTACCTCGCCTGCAGTTCGATGTCGTGCAAGTCCAGGAGCAGCCAGAGTTTCCGCATACGTCGCATTAACTCTGGGTTCCGCGACGTGAAGTGCGAGAGCATCGCAACTACGGCTTGGTTGTCGCAGTAAAGTCGCACCACCTTTCCCTCCAGCTCGGAGAGGAACGATCTGACTGTCTTGTAGACCGCTTCGAGCTCGAGGTGGGTGATGTGCAGCTGCCGAAGCTCGTCGCTCCAGAAACCGCGTGCTTCCTTCTTCAGGTTCAGCACTCCTCCCCAGGCGTACATGGAGGAGTCGGTGTGTAGCTTCGCCCTTGTCGGGCTTCGCCAAATTTTGCGACCATTCCACTTGCTCGTCGCTGGCAGTTTGGCCCACCACTGTAGGTCTCCCCAGGCTTGCCTCGTCAGCTTCACCTTGGATCCCCAACCGTGCTTCTTGCCGAGCACAAAGTAAAGCTCGCGTAGGTACAGTCTGGCCGTCGGCACTGCTAGGTACACTGACTGGCAGAGTCCATTGAACCCTGCCAGTTCCCTCGCTTGCACCCAGCGTTGTTCTCGAGTAGCTCGGCAAAGGATCGCCGTAGCCTTGGAGTGGATCTTCTTGAGTCTTCTTTCCGTCACACGGAATAGGCCCTCCTCGAAGTCCACCTCGAGCCCCAAGTGTTCCACCAGCTGTGTCGGCTCCCAGTGACCCTTCTTCTCGTTTCGGAACAACCCAAGTCGAGGAAGAAGTTTGCTCACACGGTCCCTCTGCACGAAGGCATCGTCCTGCGTCTTGGTGATCACCATGAAGTCGTCCATGTAGGACAGCACCCTCGCCCCTGCTCTGTCCGAGCCTCGTCGCAATCCTCCTTCTCGTCGCCTCACAGCCCAGCGTCGACGTACTTCTTGTCCATCTCTCAACTTCTTCACTTCGTGCCGATCCTCCCCGCTTGCGGGGAGCGAATCAGCTGCACGAGAGTCTTCATCAACTTGACAAAGATCCGTGGTGAGTCCGTCCACCTGAAGGGTAGTGCACCGCACTGGTACAGTACTCCCTGGATGTCGAACTGCATGAACTCCTGGAAGTCCGGGTCGATCCCGATGGCGTGGTAACCGTCCTTGAGGTCGAAGGTGAAGCACCAATCGCCCTGGCTCGCCAGCCTTCGCAGCTTCTTCAGCGTCTCCATCTTGCATTTCGACTTCACGCAGAACTCGTTTAGCCACCGGAAGTCGTAGACCAGTCTCCACGAGTTCTCGCTGCCTTGCTTGGGCACCAGAAACACCCTCGAAACGTGGCGTCTTCGTCGTGCCCGTACCCATGCTCCAGTCTTCACCGCTCTGGTAGTCTCGACGTCCAACCATTCCTGCTGCTGCGGAGTGAGATCTCGCAGAGAGGTCCCGTGATCGAAGTCGGCTGGTGGGCCTTTCACCCACCGCATCTTTGCTCCTCGAGCGATCCATTGTAGTGCTTCGCTGCTCGCGCCTCCAACGCGCCATGCTCCCTTGCGGGCCCGTACATACTCCTGTGTCGTACGTTCCTTGACCTGAACCCCCGGAGCGAGTGGGGTTAGGTCAGGTGCCCCGAGGCACATTTAATTCTTCCCCTTCCCTCGGGCGTTGGCGGGCTTACCGCCCTTGCCTTGAGGGTTGGGAAGAGGAGCTCGATCTCCGTCATCACGTTCTTGGCCTGGGTCGTGTCGAACTCGGCCAGCCACTTGGTCAGGACGGTGTCCGCCACCACGCCCTCCGTGCCAGAGTAGATCTTCTGCTCCATGAACGCCAGCTTTGCCCGGACAACCTCAGCTCCACCGTGAGCTTCGTTGTCTCCCTCCAGCATCGCTCTGTAGCCGATCATGGTGTACCGGTTGCACAACAGCCCGTAGACCCCCTTCTTGGTGTTGTGCCCGCGTATCACCCGGTCCCAGAGCTCTTCCAGAAGTGGGTTCCAGTCTGCGGTGGGCAGGTTCTGAAGTAGGTCAACCGTCGTCTCCTCGAAGACGATCGCGTCGTGGAAGTACGCCAGTGCGGGTCCCAAGACCATTTGCTTGTACTTCATGGAGGAGTTCGATTTCTTGCACAACGCCGCGTGTGTCTTGTCCCCGTAGAGGTCGAAGAGCTTCGGCATTGCGTCAAGAAGGGTGTCTGGACGCTGGGGAAAGGGGTTCCCTGCCGTGTAAGGACAGTAAGGAAGCTTTTTGAGCTTCTCCAGCTCCGCATCACCAGTCGAAGTCACCGGTGCTGTCTCTTCCTTGGCCAGCCGAGCCTTCTCGGCGTCGGCTCGCAGAGCACTGATTTGCTCTGTCAACAGCTGAGCTTGCAGGTCGTGCTCCTTGCTCTCTGCGTGTTGAATCTTCATAGCCGCATCGTGGGCTTCCTGTTGGTGTTGCATCTGTTGCAACAGCATCTGAACCTCCAGCGAAGGCACTGGAGGTGTTACAGTCACGTCAGGGGGACCTACACCACGCGGTGTAGGCTCAGAGTCCCCTGCGGGCGTGCTGTCTTGGCTACCAGACATTGTGCTGGTACCGATTCCGGATTGCCTACTTCTACAGGAGTAGGGGATTTAAATTACTTTACAGTGTGCCGCACAGAAAATATCCCAGAAGGTAATATTTTCGTGAAGTTCTTTTGCTGACGGCAAAAGAACAGAGCTGAAGCTGATGTCGCTTCACGGGCTTTTTGTCTAGTTTCTGTGCCTATTACACGTGACACGAACCGTCACTAGAGCTGCAAAGCATGACACGGGTCATTTGATCTACACGTGGCAGAAACCACTAAAATTCCACTGTGCTCCAATTTAAACATATAGCACAAGGACATCCATATAGAGCATATAGCACAAGGACATCCATATAGAGCATATAGCACAAGGATATCCATATAGAGCATACAGCACACGGACATCTATATAGAGCATACAGCACAAGGACATATAGAGCATACAGCACACGGACATCCATATAGAGCATACAGCACAAGGACATCCATATAGAGCATATAACACAGGGATCCATATAGAGCATATAGCACAAGGACATCCATATAGAGCATATAGCACAAGGACATCCATATAGAGCATATAGCTCAAGGACATCCATATAGAGCATATAGCACAAGGACATCCATATAGAGCATGACCTGGGCGGAGGCCGGGGCGAGGGGGAGGCGCCCCAGGCGAGCTGCTGTGCGTGTGGTTTTCCGGCGTGGAGGGCCGCGGCGGCACCGCCATTGTCATGAGCCGCTTGCCTCGCGGCGCGCGCCAGTGGTCCGCGGCGGTCATCATTGCCGAAGAGTCGGCCAGCTCGGTATGTCCTCAAACAAAAGAGTCAATCCATTGATACGAATCTTCGCTCTGCTCTCGCGGTGGCGGAGTGTTCATATTACTCATTTCAATTTTTTGTGTCATTCTTTTTTAGAGCTGGTTTGTCATATCCTTGTATACTTTTTCCAAAGGTGAATCAAGGGGGAATCAAACCCACCGTCCACAAATTACCGGATTGTTGTGCTATCACTGCACCATATATACTCAGATACGTTAGTCATCGCTGTCCTTATGGGAGCAGCACTCATTTTTCATTACGACCCTTTTGGATCTCAGTCCTTTCAGGTCTTCAGTCTTCCTCTTCATCTTGGTTCAATATAACCTGGAGTGTTGCAACCGGCCCCGTGCAGCCGAGACGCTTCGACCTCCAAAGCTACGTCCCCCAGCGTGGTCCGTATGCGACTGCAACGCCCAAAAATATGTCACGGCATGCGCTCGTCTCGATCGTGTTGCACAAGGCTATGCAGATGTGCTTGTACGCTGTGATAACCACTGTCTCTCTACCGAGGACATCCAGTGGGATCGCATCACGACCTATTGTTGAAGGGGCTTTTAGCATGAACCCCGACATCCGGAGACAGGTGAAACGGCAATGTGCACCTTAGAGAACGTGGAGGTAAGACCCCTCCGATAGTTGGAAAGGAGGAAACATCCCTGAAATCTCAGAAGGCGAAAATGCACTTCCTGGGCCGGTCTCCTGAGAGGGGTGGGCTTGGGTGATGAAGGGGGGGGTGCCTGACAAATGCAGTGCCAGAACCCGGTGCTCTTCTATGACCCGGCGACGGAGTTGTTGACACTGCTGCACACTGCGCAGCAGGCCGGCAAGGGGCAGGTCAGAGATCCCTTCCCCTCCCCGCCTCACCTGGGCTCCCTTCCTGGGATATCGTGTGGTATCTCTACAAAGGCCTTTCAATGCGGGCCCTACACGGCTTATCACCAAAGGGGAGCGGTATGGGGGAGCAGGGCACGTCAAGTGTGCGCATGCTGACAGCGGCGTATGGACCGGAGCTGCATTGGTCACGGCCCTTGCCTCTGGCATTTGGACCAGGCGCCTTCATTCGCAACCACCTGCTTCGAGGTACCTTCGCCTGCTCCAGCATGAGCATGGGGATGATGCCCTGTGACATGCGCAATATCACCGTCAGAAGAGAGAGAGAGGCGTTGAAGGGCCGCCGCGTTTCCCTCACAGGGGACCGTGCAACAGTAGAAGGCCACTACAGTAAGTGGAGATGCATTTCTTGCTTTTCTGGAATGGTCTCGCGCACACCGCTTCCTCTCACTCCGTAAAGTTCCGTGGATCCACCTCCCGGGGACGTGCGTGAGGAGCAGGTAGAATGGATAGGGGGAGGGCGGGCGGTGGGCGCTTGTGCTGAGGGGCAGGGGCAGGGGGCAGGGATGTTAACACGGCGGTGGAGCGGGCGGAATAGGATGGTGTGGAGGTGGGCAGCCCGCAGGGGTTGGACGAGGCGGGAAGCGGGTTTGCTGTGGAGGATGCGGAGGAGTCCGGCGTGCCCGCGCAACCCTCTCCAGAAAGGGTGCAACAGGCATTTGTTGGGCCGCTCTTTCGCCCGGTGGATGACGGGTAGTGATGGATTCGCATTACAACTCTATTATTACAATAAAGTGTCCGAGGAGTCTGAGAGAGTCTGAATGTTCAACGCCAAGCATCCCGGACAAAAAGGAAATCCCCAGATGTCCTAAAGCAAAAGAGTTCTTTGGATCACGACTTGAAGCTGGAGGGCTTGGTGGCGTGCCCCAGGGGAAACTGAGCGCTGGCTCCTGCCCATGTACTACACCCCCAACGGCACCCGGGTGCGCTCGCCTGCGATGCCACCGCCAATGCTGGGAAAGGTCTCAACGACTCGGCAGCTCGCACGGGGGAGGTGGGGCAGCAGGGGAAAATCCAAACGTGGCAGATGCCGGCGTGTGTTACATGCCAAGTGACACTGAAGGCACTGCATGCAAGCTCTTGTATGGGCTCGGCCATGGGACTTTTCGCACCTCTTCAAAGCCACAAGGTCGAAACAAGGGGGAGGGGGGTGCTGCCCTTCGCTCTGCTGTTTCGTGCGACTTTGGTCAGTGAGGGCTACCTCCTGAGGGGTCAGTTGGGGTTGCGGTCAGGACAAAGCTGAACAATATGCATCTGTTGCACGCACAAACGGTGCACCCCCTCCCATTCAAGGCCGCCCCTTGCGCCACGCACCCAGACGGCGATGCGGCTGCGGACGAGTGCAGTTAAGAATGGCAGAGCGCAAAGGAGCGTCCTCCCTTTTCCTCCCTTCGGGGTTGGAGCTGCTGCGAGGAGCCACTTCGAGTTCTTGTGAGTTCCGAGCCCCAAAAGTGAATGCCAGCCACGTGGCAGGTGTGCCTGGTGGAGCTGCTTTTGGCGGGTCAGAGGGGTCATGCAGCTGGAATTTGTCATGGGGCGTTGAAGGGCATTAAAGGGCATTGAAGCTGCGCTGCAGATGGATCCCAGTGGTCCGAGGTGCAACTGTCCAAGCCCGGCTCCGGCCTGGTGCAGCCCAGCATCGTGCGGATCTCGAGCGGCCCGGTGAGCCTGGCCTCTCTGCCGACTCGCAACCAGCTGTGCCTTGTTCTATGCCGCAATACGCGGGTGCAGCGCTGACATGGCCTGATCGCTGCCTTCCCTCGCGTTTCCCGACGCGTTCCAACCAAGCCGTCAACCTCTGTGTTCTAAAGATCAAGCGATTGAAGGGCGAGGGGATTAGCAAGTCGGGTGAAATCAGTTGACGAGCGAGTGGAATACCCTGTGGGGCGGACTCAGTGGGCAGACACGGGGGACACTCTCTTGCGCGCAGGCCGGAGGGACGGGGGCGGGGAAAACCCCCTTGGTTGCATTTTTCAGGGACCGCGACAGAAGGTACTTTGCGTTAGCGCTGTGCGCACTTCTGTGGGGGTGGAACCTGCTATTGCATTTGTCTTCTGTCATGCGACCTTGCTGCGCTCATAGCCGTAGCTGCTATTACATTGCATAACGGCCGGGTGGCTGGGCCACGGTCCGTAATCCCAGTAACTATCCCTGATGATTTCCCCACAGTGCCTGAACAAAAGCGAATTTTGACCAGATTGTTCTCGGTGCCTTCAAGAATGATAGCGGAAAGCTTTGCAGGGCCTCGTAAAAAGGGAAGCCCAGGAACAGAAACCAAGTATAGGAACAGAAACCAAGTACAGCTTGGCATATCAGGCAAAACAGGGCAGTGAGCCGCGCATTCCCGTATGACCGCCGGTGAGTTGCCATGCCGGACGGAGAGCAGGGCAGTGAGCCGCGCATCCCGTATGACCGCCGGTGAGTTGCCATGCCGGGCGGAGAGCAGGGCAGTGAGCCGCGCATTCTCGTATGACGATGGGCGATCTTGGACCGAGGTACACCCCCATTCATCGATTGTTATATACATTGATTCTGACCATGTCCACGATTGCCCCCTACGAGGGCCCGACGAAGCGTTGGGCAGTGCTAATGGCTGTTTATCATCATATCCCATAGATTTGTGATCTCGGTGTTGTGGGGTGATCAATACATACATATATATGCTGTAGCACGAAAGCGCCTTTAGCACAGATGCGCCTTTAGCACAGATGCGTGTGGCTATGTCAGGCAGGGATGATGCGATTACATATAGAAAACATATTTACTTTAGAGCTGTGTCATTGAGCACGGAAGAAGGCTATGCAGATAGGTAGTTTGGAAAACTAGAGGGAAATCAAGTCTATGCACATGGGAGAAGCAGGAACAACTATGCGAAATACTATGTGCTTTTGCGATTGCCATCGTCGGGGTTGCAGTGGATAGAGGTGTCGCTGATGTTGGTGCTTGAGTAGCCTGCAAGTGAAGGGGGTGTTGTCAGTGCGCACTTACCCCTTGAGCACAATGCAATGAATGGCAGAGGCAATACACTCTGCCCCCCCTGGACACAATGCGGTTAAACACAATAGAATCAGTAGAATTGCATTAGCAAGAAAGGCGCACACAGTCAGTTTGTAAAATTAGCTATAAGAATTCCCCTCAGGAGATATATCGATCGCACAAAAGACAGAGAGCAGTATGCACGCACCTTGCGACGGCAGGGTCGGGTTTAATCCCGAAGCGCGCCGGTGGCGAACGCACGCCCTGCCTCTTTAAAAATGACAGTGTTACAACGGCCCAAAGAAAATAGTGGTTGAAGCTATGATGGCCAATGAATGAAATAGCAACCGGTTAAAGTTCAAAAGTGGCGATTGATAAAATGGCTAATATCACAGGCCAGTAAACGGGGGCATCGCTGCCAAGCCAAGGGCCGAAAGCCATTGTGCAGCAGCAAAGGTATTGTCACGCAGAGCACACCAACCAACGAACTCAAAGACGAGTTACGTAATATCTACGTATCATGCGTACGTAGACCAATCTGCAATTTCCCGGCGTTTGCGTTTCAATGCAGATCCAAGAAATGCTCAGAAAAGGAAGCCTTAAAAACAAACGCTGAATAACAAAAGTGGGGCAAGATGTCAAACGGCAATTCCCACTTGCACAGAAAGCTGGGTATCACAGTTGGGAAACTTATTAGCTCCGTGCATTTCAATTTCAAAACAAGAGTCAGTCATCCAGCAACACAAACAAAAAAATGCACCGGGCAAGCTGCTGCATCGCTGAGAAACGTTCTGGAGAGAGTGAATGTTTGTCGAGAGTTCACAGTCTTTCGTTTGGCCTCGCGAAAAATGGGAAGCGAAGGACTGTTCAGCTCCTTCGCTTTCGCTGCTCGCCCTTTCATTTTCTCGATCGTCATTCTCGATTCTCGATTCTCATTATTCTGTCGATCTGCCGTTCTGCCCTCTATTTACGGTTTATAGCATGTGATCGGATGGTAGCCATACGATGGCATGGTATGGTGACTTGCGAGTGCGCCAGTCGAGCGCGGGGCGGGCGGGGGTCGAGGCGAGCGGACGCGGACGGAGGGCCGACAAAGATACGAGCGACTGTTGAATTACCGTTCTATGTCGATCGGATGGCAATGATTGATGATGATGATGATGCTTCGGTTTCCCAAGCGAAGGAGACGGGAAGAGGTCATGCGATGGCGCTGGCGATCGGCAGCGGCAGCGGCAGCGGTACTGTAGCGGCATCGGCATCGGCATGGGCATCGCGGAGGCCGGTGAGCCATGCCATTCCCAGATGCCATGTCATTTTTCGATGTACAAAAAGATCCCGAGCGTTGAAACTCTAATATATATTAGAGTTGTGACGGACGGAAACGTTCGGGGGAGCTGAGGAGCCCCCCGTTTCGTCGGATGCAAAATGCCATGACAATTTCTCGCACGCTCATCCGTGCTACAGCATATATATATATATTGGTCATAGGTCTTTATTCTCATGTCGGCAGCATTGTCCTCTTCAGCTATTCGCCGATGCTAACCATGATGCGCAATCGCATAGCATTGCGACCACTAAAACGGCGGTGGCCTGGAGCGCTTGCAGCCCGAGGCCACACAGCTTCCCAACAATAACAAGGCCATCCAGGCGCACTTCTCAAACTCGACAGGCAGCCTGGTGAGTACTGTGGTGATTGCAGGCGCTCACTTCTATGCGGACCGTGCTATTGTGGCTAGCTGCGTGCATGTGTTTTGCTTTTCATTTGGCATGTTCGTTGTTGCGCGTGTTCTATGCCAGTTTCGACGGTTCTGACAACGCTGACAGCTCCGAAAGCTCCGGCAACGCTGACAGCTTCGAAAGCTCGAATACTTTAACAACGATGACAACCCTAACGACTCTGACAGCACACACGGCTCCGGCAACGCAATAGCTTCGACGGTTTCAACAGCGCTGGCAACTCCGACAGCGCTGGCAGGGCTGACAACTCCGACAGCTTTGACAGCGTTGTCAGCTCTCAAGCTCTGATATCTCCAACAGCTGAGACAACTCCGGAAGCTATCACAGCGCTGGCAGCTTTGACAATTCTGATAGCTCTGACAACGCTGAAAGCTTCGACAACCCTAATAGTTTTGACAGCTTTGACAACCCTCCCAGCTTCGATAGCCCTCACAGCTTCGATAGCTCCGAGACCACTCAAAGCTCCAACAATTCCGACAGCTATGACAACTCCGTCAGTTATGACAACTCCGACAGTTATCACAACTCCGACAGCTATGACAGTGCACATACCAGCTTCGATAGCTCTGAAAGCTTCGACAACTCCGATGGTTAAGATGATGCTGATAGCTCCGACAGCAGTGATAGCTCCAACATCAGTGACAACATCGACAACACTGATAGCTCCGACAATGCTGACGGCCTCGACTGTAATGACAATTCCGACTGTTCTGACACTTTCTAAAACATTGAAAGCTCCAACAGCACCGACGGCTCCAACAACGCGAACAGCTCTGACAGCTACGAGACAGCTATGATAATTTTGACAACGTTGACAATGCGGACAAGTTTGATAGCTTTGGCAATGTTGTCCGCTCTGAAAGTTCTGGCAGTGTTGCCGGCGTTGTCAATTTTGACAACTCTGATAATTATGACACCTCCGATAGCTCCAACAACTTCGGCAGCTTTGGCAACGCTGACAACTCCACCAGTTCCGACAGCGCACAACATAGACAGCGCTGCCAACATAGACAATGCTGACAACATAGACAGCGCTGACAACATAGACAACTCTGACAACTCCGACAGGCTGACAACATAGACAGCTCTGACAGCTTTGACAGCGCTGACAACATAGACAACTTTGACAGCGCTGACAACATAGACAGCGCCGACAGCTTTGACAGCGCTGACAACATAGACAGCGCTGACAACATACACAGCTCTGACAACTCCGACAGCTTTGACAGCAATCGCAACTCTAAAGCGCTGACAACTTTGACAACTCCGACAACTCCAATACCTCTAACAGCATTGACAACTTTGATAGCTCTGATAGCTCTGATAACTTTGACAACTCAGATATGTTTGGCCGCTTTGACAGCCCCAACAGCCCTGACAGCTCCAGCAGCTTTGACGACATTCGTAGGTCTGACATCTCCAATATCTACGGCAGCTCCTGTAGCTCTAGTAGCTCCAGCAACCCCAATTTTTCTGACGCCTCAGACGGTTCCGACCTCCTTGAAAATGTTCATGACTCAAACAGCTGCAACAGTACTACCAACTCTTACAGGATTGATAGCTTCGATAGCTCCTTTGTATATTAACCCATCGTTGTCAGCTCCGGAGGCTTTGACACCCCCTGAGCCCCGAGCTCTGAGCTCTCATTTCAGCGAGCTCTTAACTCTCTCTCTCTCTCTCTCTCTTTCTGAACTCTCTCTGAACTCTCGGCCCCTAGAAAGATTTGTGGGAACTCACCTTTCTGTGCGGACGTCATAGCTTGAAGCTCTCTACATTGGGTCCCGCGTTGCCGAGTGCCATGGCCGGATTCGGCATCATTTGAGCTGCCCATGCATACCACCACCTCAAATGGCTAGCGGACCTCTTCTGTATTAGCTTCCCAACACTCCAAAAGTACAACCAATCAAAGCACCTGAAGAGGAGCTCGACAAGGCAATGGCGGAAGACAGGCTTGCTTCGATGGTGACTAGTGCGAGAGCGGCTTGCGCATCGCCGGAGGGGTATCGCGTGCCATGTGACGGAGGTGCGCCACCTGCCTCAAAGGCGGCGCCACTCTCGCACCAGCCACCATCGAAGCAAGCCTATCTTCTACCATAGCCTTAACCCTCTGCAGGTGCTTTGATTGGTTGTACTTATGGCGCCCCCATCAACCGGGGTGCTCCAAACCAGCGTGGTATTTGGTGTGTGATTACAATTCAACGGTATCAAATACCGAGTAGCATTCTACATTGTAATCGGGGAAAGTGTACCTGATCCGCCAAGCAAAAACCCAGGACCAAGACATTATCTCAACGTTTTCATCATTTCTCACATGGTCTGCTACCCCATCATTGATTGATGGGGATTTTCGGCACCCCCCTCGATGCCACCAATGATGATCGATAATAAGAGATACATGGCAAACAATGTCACATCACACTTCAGCACACTTGTGTGGAAAGACTCAATGTCCGAAGAGTCCATGATATCAATTTCGGTATTCCAGGTGAACTTCCCTTTCCGAATACGCTCTGCTCTCTCGAGAGGGGTGTCGTTCGGATAGAGCACTGCAAGTAACAAATCCCTCCCATGATCACCCACAACACTCAAAGCTTCCTCCCTCAGCCTCCTCCTGGCAACGCCAAACCCTCCAATGCTCGCCCCTCCAGATTCTAACACCTCCTCCCTCAGCTCCCTCTGAGCCAGACCCACCCCTCCGATGCTCAAACCACGCAATCAAGCACGCACGACTAGTGACTCTTTCTTATTAGCTCTTGGCCCTCTCTCTCTCTCTCTCAGCGGTGTTAGAGCTGTCGAAGTTGGCAGTGTTCGGAGTTGTCGGAGCGGTCGAAGCTGTTGGAACTGTCAGAGCTGTGGGAGCAGTCAGAACGGTCGGTCAGCTCCCAAAGCTTCGACAGCTTTGACTACTCCGACTGATCCAATAATGCTGATAGCAATGCTAAATCCGACAATTTGGCACTAGTAACAACTTTGATCGCTCCGACCACTCCAACAGCTTCGAAATCCCCGACAGTTTGGACAGCTTCGACATTCTTGACAGCTTGGACAATTCCGACAGTTTTAAAGCTCCGACGGTGCTCACAACTTCGCCAACTATGACAACTCTGACAGGTCGGACGGTTTGGAGAGTACTGACAGCTCCGACAGCGCTGCTAACTCTCACAGTGCCGATGTTTTGACAACTCCGACAGCGCTGATAACTTTGACAGCTCCGGCAGCTCCGACATCGTTGATACCTCTAATAGCTCCAATCGCTCCTGCAACTTCGGCAACTTTAACAACGCTGACAGATCCAACAGTTTAGACGGCGCGGACCGCTTTGACAGCTCCGAGTGCTCTAACAGCACTGTCAACTCCGATATTTCTGACAGCTTTGACTGCTCCTATTGATCGTATAGCGCTGACCGCTCTGACAACTTTGACAGCGCTGACAACTCCGACAGCTTTGACAGCTTCGACTGCTCTCATTGCTGTGATAGAGGTGACTTCACATTTTTCACAGCTCTAATATGTTGAGAGCGATGATCGAGTTGACAGCTCCGGCGGAGCAACTGAACCTATTTTATCTACATCTGACAATCAAGGTGCCATATGAATTGCACGCATCTGTTAATCGCCCATACGAGCTTTATGTATCTTGTAACTCCGTGGTGGCGCATGTGGCATCCTTCTTCTATGCTCTATCGTTATGAATGACCAGGTAACGAACATTTCTTCCGCTTCTTGGTCGCCTCCCCATCCGACAGGTTGGAAGTTCTAAAGTTTGAGGGCGTGGGGCGTAAAGCAGCTGATTGTGTTCAATAACGCAAAGGGTCCCAAGATTCGCGGAGAGGACCTGAAGAATTGGCCAATCAGCATCGCGATTTCCAAGGATGCAGGCGTAACCTGGCCGTATGTCCGCGACTTGGAGCCAGATTTTGACCCGATGCTCGAGTACAGTTACCCGTCGATTCAGCAAGGGGTCAGCCCCTATATATGATATTCTTATGCATGTATTCATAACAAGGCATTTGTTATGCGTGTACAAAACGTCTCGTGATGCATGATACTATAATGTGAATATGAAGCGACCTTCGCTCATGTACCTATGTGTGTTTCACACTGTGAATCGCTTTGTGTGTAGCCTTGTATGCCCCGCCGAGCCGGGACACGCGTCGTGATTATCACGGTCTGATTTAATTAATGGATGCCTCTCCTGCTTGGTACTCATCGTGCAATGCGTGGTGGTTAGCCAGAGTGAATACTAATGTATACGATGTTCTTATCATGGAGCTTCGGTGCCTGCATACCTCGCACCCCTGCCGCGATACTTGCACTGGCAAAGCCTGTTGAGGATCGCCTTTCGGCAATCGACTATGGGAACTTGCCCGTATCTGTGCAGGCAAGTGTCAGTAGTTGCACCTCTCACTACACACAGAGGGCCTCGCCTTCAAGAAATGCTTGATACAGAGTTTTATTCATCTTACTGAGGATGGCCTGCCTCGAGAATTTCCCAAACTAACAGCCGTTTTACGTTGGTAAAGCTCTTAGAATAGGCCACGTGTCGCCATCAATTCCTGATTTGCATGTTTTACTCGTTTATGGCCACGATGGCCATTGGACTTGCAGCTTTCTTAGAGGCATCGAGAATTCGGGGGTAGGTCGATATCAACGATGAGGAGGAAATAAACTTGGGATCAACTTGCTTTTGGGAGGCTGCAAGATACTAATGACCCTCCCACACACAGTGATCGACATGGGATCTACGGAGGCCTGGGCATTTCAAGCAACAATGAACGATGTCGGGGTCTAAGACTACGGGTTAATGTGGTGTTCCCGATTCAGGAGAATGGGGAACTACACATTTCTTATACCTGGAGTTCCAAGGACAAGCGCCGCGTGTGCATCCGGTACACAAGCTGATCTGCTGCGTTGATGTCTTCTTGTTTGTTCTGTCAAGATTGAGATGCTGAGGCAGGAAGAAAACCTGAGGACGTCAATATTGATGGTGCCCTGCTTTGAGCCTGTGAGTTTTGTTGGTGTTTTGTATCCGTCCGCCTGGACACGGCTGCGCTGAGTTGGGATTAGCGCCCCGCAGGTACATTCGCATCACAGAAGATTGGATTGAGCGTAGTTGGCCGAAGGTGACAAAGAAGTTAATCCTGCCTTTGGCACCAAAACGTATATTTATCTGGGGTGTCTTACTTTTGTAGTGATGGCTTTTCCTGTTTGTCATCCGCATCAAATCTGGTGTCACATTCTTCCAAGTTGTCTGCCGAATTAGCTGACCCATCAGTTCGGCTGCGCAATATACATGCGCGGCAGCGCACATCAGGTGGTGTTCGAGGTGCGTTTGTTTAGCTGGGTGTACAAGTGATACTCATGGTGCATATGTCCAACTACATGCATCAGGTATGGTCGAGGTGCATATGTTTAGGCGTAACATAATTGTACAGACGCATATGCTCAAGCACACAAGTGCAATCGGGGTGCAATTGGCGCCTGGTTGCTGCTACCATTGACCGGTCCAAGAGATTTTTCAGGGCTCCACACAAGGAGAATTCAAAGGAGATGGTGTGCGTTGGGGCAACGTCAAGCAACGGTTCAATCGGATCATAGATCAAGCAATGAAAATCATGAATGATACAAAAGGACAGGCGATGATCGATAATGCTTTCGTTTACCATGGTAAAATTTCAAGTGCACGAGGGTGAAGAAGATGTGTTAAAGTCGCCCAACACTGGCATATAAACGAGTGTTGTGCAGTCATCTCTGCTGCAATGTTTCAAGTGTTGAAAGCAAGGTTGCCGAGAAACAATAAAGAATGATCAGAGTTTGGTTGCACGCTTCGCATTCAGTTGTAGATCAATATGCTTGTAGCACGTTATCCGTATGACACGTATTTATGAACACCCAGTGGTGAATGTCCGGAATTGTTTTCCCAGTTAACTAACTAAACGCTCTACTACTAGTTTTCTGAGAATCGATTATGAGGTAGCAGCAAAGCATGTTAACAACCTTGACATGTTGAATACGTAACATACTAGTATGGTTATTAACATGGTCGAAAGACATTGTAGCACATTATGATTCTGCATGACTGTGTTTTGAAATGGATAGCGAAAGCCGCCAATTGGGGCGCTACACGACTGTTGGCGACTTGCATGCAGCTTTGACGACCCGCGTTCACGATCAGACCCGCCAACGTATGCATGCGGTGAAGGCAGGTCAATGGGCAACCACCCATACATATACCGAGATCTGCATCATCTGCTCAACATGTCAATGGCAAAGTTCGATATTTTGAAAAGTCTGAATATCCATCTATATCCATATGTTGTTGTGATTGATATACCAGGATAAACCAAAGTGATTGCATATATAATATAGGAAATGTCGTATGCTCGGGCGCTCCGTTGGGGAACGTTTTAATGGGCTAGATAATGATGTGACGTTTTCATCGATCATTATCTGGATTAGGAAGTGATTAAGTATGGTGGTACGATGAAAACGTGGATAATTAAGTGACAACCGCCTTATTGCAATTATACTTGGCTACGGTCGATCGGAAGTCGGGTATCGTTGGGAAGAGGTTGAGGTCTTCATATTGACATGGTGGTGTGAAAAGATCTGGTCCAGAATGCAGTTGCGAACAAGGTTCACTATCAGTTGGGCTGGGCTTGATCGATCGCTTCCAATTATCTCTTATCGATAATCGATCGATTTCAAATACCGTACTTCAAGGTGTAGTGCACCCATCAACGTGATATGCATGATTATGCATTGCTGTGTTAGTGATAAGTCGATCAGGGATAAGTCGACGGGGTGCGCCAATGATGCACGGATGTTGTGCTAAAATGACATGCAAATGCATTAATCGTGGCAAGCACTCGGGTTGCATGCACTGCTCTCGGAAATGCCTACGCAGAGAAGTCTGAGGACGACAGTGGACTCCTAGTCAAGACTATTAAATAAACCTCAATAATAGCAGTCGATCGGAATGCCGGATCTTGGACCCCCGATGCCTTTATTAATCGCAACTCTCTAATTGGCCGCTGCATCTGTAGATCCATTAATAAGCATTTACTTGGGTTCACTTTTAATGCAGGGCCTTTCGCTCTTCGAAAGATAAGCTGCCCAAAGCCCCAAGTTTGTCCCGGCCTGCCATTTTACATTTTCTCTAGTAGATAGCCAGCACGTGAGAACTCGTGACGGTGTGAGTAGCCGAAGTACTAGGAGTTTTCTAAGTGCAGTAGGTTGACCTCTCTTTGGGTTCGAATCAGTTGAACAAGCTGCCTTTTGGTCCAGGTTCGATGCTCGTGTTCCAAACATACTGCCGTCGAGTGGTAAATCCGGGTATATCGTCATCGCTGTAGCAACTCATATCTTCTTTTGGCTCACACCCAAGCTGATGCTGAAATGCCCGGATTCTCACTCCAAGCTCTGCTGCTGGCCGGGAGTCGCAAATTTCTTTGGAGTATAGCAATGCATGATCACAATAGCGCTGGCCAGGATGGTGCTGCCTAAGGAAGACTCTTGGGTCTGTCATTGCCGTGTTCAAAGCATCTTTAGGTTTGATTTGCCGCAGATGCACTGTTGCGTGCGAGGACAGGAAGGTAGGTCTCTGAGGTATGACTATCCCCTGACGTTCACGCAAGGTTGCCAATGCGTCAACTGCTAGCTGCCGCCATACTTCACATACTTGTGCACATCTTAGGTAATCAAGAACATCAAGGTCTTTGAAAATCCGAGAACACAAGTCTCGATCGAGCAGGACTGCGGTCGCTGAGGTGTCTGAGAGTGGGCGTCCTGTTGAAGGCCTTTCTCTTCGTATCGCAGCGTGCTCCCGCGTGCGTTGTCTCGGACTGCCCGGTACAGTAAACGTTACGGTTGCGAAATCAATTTCTGGCGGATGAGGAGCAACCTTGCAGACCGTCAGACGACTCGCGTGAAGAATAGCTAGATTAGGGAACCATTGATCCCATATAAAAGAGTCTGTACTCATGCTGCTTTCGGCATCCTGGAGCACCAAGCACTCAAGGTTGGAGTGCTTGGTGCTCCGCGAGAAGTCTGTTGCCCGGCGGAACCGCCAGTCGGCAAGCTCGAGCTGCTTCAGTGCGGGAAACTGGCGCTCGAAGCAAGAACCTAAATGCTCGTCTGCTTCGGTAATAGCTTCTAACGCGCACCTATTGTAGAAGACGCCACCGGTATGAAAGGCGTTGAGCACAGCTAGGCGGTGCAGGGAAGGAAGCACGAGCTTGACACTTACAAGTGCTGAGAGGACGTTTGAGCCAACGACAAGTTGAACCAGCGTCCCTGATGAGTTTCGTAACCGTTCCGGCAAGTTGGCACAAACGCATTTTTGCATCTCGCGGTGGAGGGCTTCTTCGCGGCGCTGCTTCGCGTAACCTCGCTGCTCCCAAAAGGAGTCATTGTCCTATTTCTGGGCTCCGAAATATAGGGTTCGCTACTGCTCACTTCATACGCCAAGCCAGCATCAGCCTCTCCTTCGCTCCTATCCTCTTCCTCCGATTCGTCCTCGCTCTCGCTCAGCTCGCCCAGATCGCGGAGGTGCTGCCGTTCTACCTCTCTCCAGTTGACAAATTTGCACCCTTCAATTTCGTCCTGCGCTATGCTCTGAAACTTGCCTGCCCGTCCGATATGCGCAGGTCAAGCTGTTCCATGTCACTGACTGCAACTTCTAGATGGCACTGAGTGAACACTGGTTGAACATAAGTTCCATTGCTTAAGTTGGGATGAGCGGCTACAGTGTAATCGCAAAACACATTCGAGTGCGTCTGAGCGAGCAGACCCAGTTTGCTGCACACCAACCTCAAAAGAATATAATTGTAGAATTAGATGGAATTCAGGAGCGAGGTCTTGTCCTAGAAAGGGCCCCTGAGGACACCTAGTGCCTAGAGCGACGCAGGTGGAACTGCTTAGTACGCATGCTTTGTATATATATGATGTTTGGAATTGCAAGAACAAATGTTTTGATCGACTACACCTGATATCCCCTAGTTCTTTTCGCTCATTGTTACCGTTCGTGCGTGATGTCTGTTCATGTGCGTTCATACGGATAGTGTCTGTTCAGGAGAATTGAGATACTTTTCCCTTGTCCGTCATGCATGAAAGATGCTCTTGGCATGACTTATCGTGACATTTTGCGACTGCTTCAGGAATGTCATACGAGAATCGGATCTGTTCCGCTGACGTGGGAAAATCGCCGGAAAGAATTGGTGTTTTTCATTGGATCCTGAAATGACAGATTTGGCACAAGACCGGTCAATCCTCGAGTCTTACAAAAAGTGGTACCTAGACACACCTACGCTAGCGCTAGCGTCTCAGGGCATGACACCTGACACGTGAAGCGAAGGAAGATCTCGGCCGGTCAGCTCTTGCCTCTTCGTTTTCCCAGTCTCAGTGTGAGTGTCTGCAGATCGATGTTTTTGTATAATTATAGAGATGCGCCCTCGCTGGATAGGGCTTCAGCAAATCACGAAATAGAATTATACAGCGTGACATATAAAATGGTACATGTATGATGGACATCCCAGCACGGTATGAAGGCGCGGTGCTTTGGACCCTCCCGTCTCCTCTCCTGCATCAATACAGTACGGGAATTGTATCGGTTGCTGAATTGCTTATCGAGTTATTTTTAAGACTTCGCCCAGTGGGGGGGCTCCGCCCCCCCACACGAGTAAATCCGGCAGATGGGGGGCTACTTACGATTGCCCCCTGAACTTTTTTTTTGCCCCCTGAAAAATTGCCCCCTGAACTTTTTTTCAGGCCCTGAAAACCATTTTCAGGCCCTGAAAATGACTTTCAGGGTCTAAACTTGTTTTATACTAGGCTAGTTATACACCTTAGAAAAAACCTCATGGTTAATATAAGTTTTACACAAAAGTCACGGGGAATAAGCTGATTTCCCCCCCACTGAATGGGGGCCTGCTTCTCCCTGTTTTACCCCTCGCCGTGTGTGTGACATGTGACACCCATAGCCGTGACACCGATCCGTGACCTGCTAGTTAGCCTCCGTTACTGCTAACTTATCAGTTTTATGTTATCACCGTTCCGAGCACCCGGCCCTGCGTGTTTTCTGTGTTTCACTGTCTATATATTTACCCGTTACAAATATATAGTCAGATCATCCTTTCTATAAGGTTATCGGTCCCGTACCGCGCTAGTGGTGCTCGCTGCATTCAGCTCGCTTCGGCCTCATCGCCGATTCTACACCGTTCTTATCCGCCAACTGGGTGAAGACATCTCCGTTACCGTCTTTGCCCGTTCGAGTGCTTCGCCTACCGTTTGTGATTGGTGGTTTACTTTACCGTTCTTATCCGTTCTTATCCGTTACAACTTTTGTCGAAATTCTGGCATCCTACTTCGTTCCAGGCATGTCACAACAACGTCAAAACGTCCTTGCAGAGGCTCTGCGTTCTGCAAGGCGGACTGGCGCCGCATCTGCGCAGTCCTGACCGTCATCCAACGCCAATTCACCTGGCACATCGCGTCCGAGGAGGATCGTGACCACCGCCTCCTTGCGTTCGCGGCCATCGTCATTACGGCCATCGCCGACTGCTTCCATGTTCTTCAACGACCCGTCAGTACTTTCCTCCACTCCAGTGGAGGAGGGGAGGGAAAATGAGTACTTGGAGCAACTATCGTACGCTTTCACCTATTCCACCGACATCGTCACCATTTTGCGCACTGGAGGGTACAACCCTAAAAACGGTTTTACATTCGACAACGACACTGCCGACACCGATTTTGCTGCCCTCCTCTCCGCGCTCCGTCATGTTCTCTTCCCCGTCTCCTTCACGGATTTCTCCAAGATCCTCGACCTCGAGCACGATTATGACTTCTACCACGTCGTCCTAAACGAGATCATTTTCACCGTCTTACCAGTGGTTCTTCGTGGAACTGCCTTGGCTCTATACACCGAAGCAGCACGTTATCACCCTGGGGATGGGCGCTACGTTCTTCAGCGTCTGAGGTACGAGGTGGAGGGAGTGCCGGATTCCGACACGGACCGTTTTTGGGTCAAAATGCGTTCCACCATCATCGACGAGAACAACGACCCCGCCCCCCAACTTACCACTATCCGTGACTTGGGCGACAAGCACGCCCGCATCAACAACGGGTACAGCGAGGAGAAGAGGGTCAAGGACCTGTACCACATCCTCACCGCCTCCGCCAAGCAGTCGCCCTTCGTGACCCCGTTGTACGTCCCCATCATCCGTGAACTCCGTGGTGGTACGCAGTTCTCTTTTTCCACGTTGTGCCTACGTGTGCGCACGGTGTGGAGGGAGGAGCTGCCTTTCGCCACCCCCGCCGCCGACACCGTCCCCCCCTCTCCCCCTGGTGGTGGTGGTGGTGACGGTGCCCGTCCGAAAAAACCTTCATTCAACTCCGCCTCCGCCCATCGCGAGCCGACCCACGCCATCAAGCCCGTGGGTGAGTGGCGACCCGAGCCGGCTGGCGCCCTCATCATGCGCTGGAAGGGTGTCGGGTACCCATGCATCCTTTGCTTTCGGTTGTGGGGGCTCACCGACGCTCACCACGACACTAAAGGCATTTGCCCCTTCACGTGCAAGGAGCCTACAATGTCTCCCGTGTCCCCGACTCCGCTCTTCCAGCGGGCAATCGACCGCTGCCGCGTGAGTTTGCTGCCGCCCTCGCCTCGTTTCAGGGGGCTGGTGGTGCCACCGCCCAGTCTGTGGTGCTCGCGGAGCAGCAGCCTGACCCGCCGCCGGATGCGGCGGTAATGACCTTCATAGCCCCTCCGGCCGACCCGCCTCCATCTCTCGATCACGCGCCCGCCGCGGACTCCGACGTGCACTCCGTGCCGGCCGAGGGTTCCAGCGCGGCAGGCATGCCACAGCACGGGGGGAGTCTGGAATTCGCCTTCGAGCCCGAGCCGATTGCGATGCTGGGTTTCGCCGATGCGTGGGCTCTGGGCAGCGGCAGTTTGATGATTTTGGGGACAGTGAGGAAGAAGATGAATCGGAGTACCCTGTTGGGTATTTCGACGATTCTGAAGACGATTTGGAGGAGGAAGAGGGGTGTTATGGCCACTTGGCTTGCGCACCGCATTTTTCTACCCTTCGATTGGAACAAGATCCTGAGCTGGACACAGGTTTCCAGCGCGAGTCTTATGGCGGAGTTTTGGAGCCCCCACTTGGGGAGGACTTTTTACCGCAAACCTATTCCGATGTTGTAGATTATTCTCTTGTGGAGCCTCTCCCAAGAGCACACAGGAGAGCATTTCGAAGACGATAATTTTCCGGAAGCAGCTTTCGCTGAAGGAGAAGAGCTCGATGAAGATTACACCGCAGAGGAGTGGGCCGCCTGGGACTCAGGGGCCTACGATGCTCAGGGGTATGGTGGTGCGCGAGAGGAGTTTGCTGAGCATTTTGTCAGCTACGATGGGGAAGAGTATTATTCCGATGATTACTGATTTTCTTTTACTGACCGGCGGCACGTTTCTATGGACGCTAGCCAATTGCTGTAGGCGGGACCCGATTTATTTCAGCAGCTTTTATTTATTGTTTCTAGCCACTTGCGAGCAGCGTTTATTTTTTATGGCACATCATTCATGGGCGGATTCCCTTTTCACAATGCCACGGACTGAAACGCTATATCGACCGGCAGGACTTTCTTGTATTTGTTGCTAAGATCCATCATGCAGACCGGCAGCCTCTTATCACGTAGCCAACCACTTGCTGGAAAAGAGAATTTTGATCGGCGGAGACATGTTATTTCAATCTCGTAGCTCACAGCTCACTCACATCTTAGCATGTACTTTATGCTTTAGCACTCAGCCACATCTTGAGACCTAGCTAGCTCCTAGAGTTGACATCTTACATTTCTTTCAGTAAACTCTAGTAGCTAGGGTGGTGTGTAGTCACAAGCTGTGCACCTCAAATGAGGTGGTGTGCTGGAAATGACAGCCTGACTAGTTCGTACAGTCAGGTGTCATATTTAGTGTGTCATTCTCGGTGTACAGCTAGTGACCTAGACTCAGTATTTATGTCCATCTATACGAGTCTAGTGACCCGTTTGTTCCGTCGGCTCTCGGGTCCCCACTGCCTTGACTTGCTGTTTCTAGCACCTTCTCACCTCCGAAATTTTCCCCCTTTTACCAGTATTTTATGCCATTTGGTGTGAATACGCAAATGACCCGTAATTCCTGTTTCAGCCCATACAGGCGACGTTCATGACAGTGACACCAACTTTCGTTCTGGGAGCTTTGCGGACTGCGTTTCATGTCGCATTCTAACCTGGCGACCACGTACTGAAACGAAAGTGTGACCACGACGACACATTAAACACCGCACCGCATGGGCTCGCATGGGCCCTCCGCTCCGTCGGAGACGGGAGGGTATTAATTGAAGTCGCTACTCCGAGAGTTCGCAGTTTCTCGATAGTTATCTCTATGACGGTTTGCCCTCCAATTCTGGAGGGAACCCAGGGGCATTGATTCAGCTGCATTGTGCGAGCTGTAGCGTAGGGTCCATAGCCATATTTCGGTGCACAGGGGTCGAGTAGGTCCCTTGGGATAATTTGTACGCCGTGGGGCTAAGGGGGGCGAGAAAAACCCGCAAAAAGTTTGCAGAATTTCTGGGGTCAAGTCATAGAAGTCCGGAGGGGGTAATCAGTGTGGTGGGTGCTCAGGACCTGTGAACCACTTTGGTGAGGCCACCTCACGAAAGTGGTGCACGAAAGTGGTTCATAAAATTCACACTGCTGTAACCCGTAACGCGCCGGGTATTCTGAATTATTTATGACATAATTGCATATAATTTAGATTTGGGATCTGCCGTTTCCCGATATTCAACGCGGATGAATACGTGGCACATTGTGGCAGTCCGATCAAAACATTTGCTACGGCCAAAATCGCTCCTCACCCCATAATCTATGACGATGACGATGACACCCGAATGGTGTCATGGCATAATGCTCGGGACCTTTCGTTTGGCCCGGTTTCGGAACAACTTTCTACGCAAAAACGAAAAAGACTTTTTCCTTCGGGCCCAACTTTGTTGCGCTACTGCAGGCACAGCCCCTTGTGATTTTAATCACATTACATGAAGTACAATTTTTCCCAACGTTCGTAACTAAGATATATTTATTCACAAGGCGAATACCTTTTTCTTGAGCTCTTGATCGACCCCATCTGCAACCGCATCAGCTTCGTTTGCAGTCGCGACTGCAAGCTAAGTTGATGCGGTTGAAGATAGGGTCGACCAATTCACGACAGGCGAGGGGTGTTCTTGCGTTCTAGCGCTAGAAACTTGTCAGATATATTCGTATCAATAATCTGTATGAGTATATCCCGTAAGTTTCAGGTCATACCTTGAAGCATACTTCAAACAGTCGCATATTGGTTCCAAACCCAAAACATCTGCCTTAGAAATAAATTGCGCGTTGGGCGCACAAGTAACTTGAAGCTTTGAGCTTCAAGTAACTAAAGTATATTCATCTTGGCAGTATTTGTGCCAAGTTTCGTGCTCTATGACGCACGGGAAGCCCTTGGCTGTTTGGCATCTTTGGGTTTGGGTTCGAACCCAAACCCAAACCCAAAACATCTGTCTTGGAAATAAATTGCGTGTTTCGCGCACAAGTAACTTGAAGCTTTGAGCTTCAGGTAACTTAAAGATATGTATCTTGGCAGTATTTGTGCCAAGTTTCGCGCTCTAGGACGCACGGGAAGCCCTCGGCTGTTTGGCATCTTTGGGTTTGGGTGTCACGTTCGAACCCAAACCCAAAACATCTGCCTTAGAAATAAATTGCGCGTTGGGCGCACAAGTAACTTGAAGCTTTGAGCTTCAAGTAACTTAAATAAATATCTCTTGGCAGTATTTGCGCCAAGTTTCGTGCGCTAGGACGCACGGGAAGCCCTCGGCTGTTTGGCATCTTTTTTGATTAACCCAAACCCAAAACTGCCTTGCAGAATTGGAGTTATCATGCACTCTAAATAACGAAACCTGGCAGATACGTGTATTCATAACAATAATATGAATATATCCTGGAAGTTTCAGGGCCTACCGTCAAGCATACTTCAAACAGTCGCATCTTGACAAGAGGCGTTATGGGTTTGGATTCTCTTGTCAAGATGCGACCGTTTCGAGCATACTCGAAGGCATGCTCTGAAACTTACGGGATACATTCGTATTATTGATACGAATATATCTGACAGGTTTCTTGCGCTAGAACGCAAGAACACCCCTCGGCTGTTGTGAATTGGGCGACCCTATCTTGAACCCCATCGACTTAGCTTGCAGTCGCGACTGCAAACGAAGCTGATGCGGTTGCAGATGGGGTCGATCAAGAGCTCAAAAAAGGTATTCGCCTTGTGAATACATATATCTTAGTTACGAACGTTGAAAAAAATTGTACTTCCTGTAATGTGATGAAAATCACAAGGGGCTGTGCCTGCAGTAGCGCAACAAAGTTGGGGCGGGCAAGCGATAACTCGCATTTCCATAGTTAATAACTCACAAACGGCGTTGTTGTCACTGTTAAGAACTGCAAAAAGCGACAGGAATTGCAAAAACGGACACGATTCTGTACAAGACGACACAGTCATGCGATGCTCGTTGTCATCGCGACACCCCCCCCCACTTCGTATGTTTTAAAGTTATAATCACGATCTCCGAATTCGCCTGCCAGGTCAAAGCCATCGCAGCACGAACATTGGTGCACATTTTCGCATTTTCGCATTTTAGTGAATGTAACCCTTTTGGATATTCGCTACATCGCGGCCAGATTATTGGCTGAAAAAAAAGATTCCCACAGAGCATTTGGTTATTGGTCATAATGTCCAGGTGCTATAATGACCTGGAAGCTATCTTCCCAGAGATCTTCAAAATCGTAACGTTGAATTATAAGATTTATACCCCAGGCAAAATTCTGCTTTCACCGCCAGATTGAAAACTCTCAACTGTGAATCTTGCGGTTCGAAGCACTCTTGAGAGTGAAAATCGGTTCTCTACCCCCTTCGACCCTAGAAGCCCTAAGGGATGCCCCCCCTACGAAAGGTACTCACGAAAGTGGAATTAAGGGGTTTTGGCTCACCAAAGTGTACTCGGTCGATGCGAATACTCGATTTCTGGACAAAAAGATGCGCCTCGTCGAGATCTTTCCATCGATCCGCGACTTTAGTATTCGCATCGACCGAGATCACTTTGGTGAAGATCCGCACCCTTTGGTGAATCACGAAACCTGGTTTGGTGATTCACAGAAGTGGTTTTCCACTTTCGTGCACCACTTTCGTGAGGTGGCCTCACCAAAGTGGTTCACAGGTCCCGAGTGGGTGAACTGAAGGTGGGCTGTCGAGTGATTCTCTTGATGGCTAAGGGCGTGCGAGCTACTCGGATACTCCACAAGACATGCCTATAAGTCCCCTGAGGGGTGGGGGGTGGAGGGCTGGGAGAATAGTGGGATGACAGCCCGCGGCTGGCACTCGCGAGAGGTCTACGCGACTGAGTAAAAAATGGTATCGATTTTCGGGAAAAACTGGACCGTCATAGAGATAATATCGACCCAACTTCAAAATCGGCATCCCCGCTGGGAAATCGTCATAAGTTATCTACTTGACCCTAGGGAAGTCCAATCGACCCCCCTTGGGTCCTGGAGTGGCCGTAAACCCCCTGAAATCGAAGGTGGCAGGGGCCCTGATATCTCTATGACAGTTTGCCCTCCAATTCTGGAGGGAACCCCAGGGGCAGTGATTCGGCTGCATTGTGCGAGCTGTAGCGTAGGGCCCGTAGCCATATTTCGATGCACAGAGGTCAAGTAGGTCCCTTGGGATAATTTGTACGCCGTGGGGCTAAGGGGGGCGAGAAGAGCCTGCAAAACTTTTGCAGGAATTTCGGGGGTTAGTCATAGAGGTCCAGAGGGGGTCCTCAGTGTGGTGGGTGGGTGAGCAGATGGGCCGCTCTGGAGTGATTCCCTTGAGGTATAAGGGCGTGCGAGGTACTCAAATGCACCACAGGACATCCCCAAAATTACCCGGAGGGGTGGGGGGTAGAGTGGTGGCAGAATGGTGGGGTGACAGCCCGTGGCTCGCACTCGTGGGAGGTCTACGCGACTAAGTCAAAAACGGTCTCGATTTTCGGGAAAAACTCGACCGTCATAGAGATATCGACCCAACTTCAAAATCGGCATCCCCGGTAGGAAATCATCATAACTTATCTACTAAGCCCTGTGGAGGTCCAGTCGACCCCCCTTGGGCCCTGGGGTGGCCGTAGACCCTTGAAATTAAAAGGTGACTGGCCCCCGATATCTCTATGACGGTTTGCCCTCCAATTCTGGAGGGAAGCCCAGGGGTAGTGATTCAGCTGCATTGTGCGAGCTGTAGCGTAGGCCCAATGGCCATATATCGGTACTGAGGGTCAAAGTAGGTACCCTTGAGAAATTATTGCACATAGAGCTAAGGGGGCGAGAAGAGCCTGCAAAACTTTACAGGAATTTCGGGGGTTAGTCATAGGAGTCCGCGGAGGGTCTCAGTGTGGTGGGTGGGTGAGCAGATGGGCCGCTCTGGAGTGATTCCCTTGAGGTCTAAGGGCGTGCGAGGTACTCAAATGCACCACAGGACATCCCCAAAATTACCGGAGGGGTGGGGGGTAGAGTGGTGGCAGAATAGTGGGGTGACAGCCCGTGGCTCGCACTCGTGGGAGGTCTACGCGACTAAGTCAAAAACGGTATCGAATTTCGGGAAAAACTCGACCGTCATAGAGATATCGACCCAACTTCAAAATCGGCATCCCCGGTAGGAAATCATCATAACTTATCTACTAAGCCCTGTGGAGGTCCAGTCGACCCCCCTTGGGCCCTGGGGTGGCCGTAGACCCCTTGAAATTAAAGGTGACTGGCCCCCGATATCTCTATGACGGTTTGCCCTCCAATTCTGGAGGGAAGCCCAGGGGTAGTGATTCAGCTGCATTGTGCGAGCTGTAGCGTAGGCCCAATGGCCATATTTCGGTGCACAGGGGTCAAGTAGGTACCTTGGGGTAATTTGCACGCCGGGGGGCTAAGGGGGGCGAGAAGAGCCTGCAAAACTTTTGCAGGAATTTCGGGGGTTAGTCATAGAGGTCCACAGGGGGTCCTCAGTGTGGTGGGTGGGTGAGCAGATGGGCCGCTCTGGGGTGATTCCCTTGAGGTCTAAGGGCGTGCGAGGTACTCAAATGCACCACAGGACATCCCCAAAATTACCCGGAGGGGTGGGGGGTAGAGTGGTGGCAGAATAGTGGGGTGACAACCCGTGGCTCGCACTCGTGGGAGGTCTACGCGACTAAGTCAAAAACGGTATCGATTTTCGGAAAAACTCGACCGTCATAGAGATATCGACCCAACTTCAAAATCGGCATCCCCGGTAGGAAATCATCAGAACTTATCTACTAAGCCCTGTGGAGGTCCAATCGACCCCCCTTGGGCCCTGGGGTGGCCGTAGAC
>LGRX02034504.1:0-22602 GCA_001247695.2 Cymbomonas tetramitiformis | reverse complement strand
ATACAGTAATACCTCACCTTTAAGAGAATCGACGATAAGAGACCAGCCAGCGGTTTTTTTCTTTTTTTTTGGGGGGGGTCGCGTTTTTTACGATGACCCTGAGCCTTTTCAAATCGTTAAGAGAATGGGTCCAAATAAGAGAACGGGAGCTGGCTAGATGAGGAAATATGGTTGGGAAACCATGTTAAACCATGTATTAAATATGGTATGGTCGCAAATAAGGAACAAACCTGGCTATCGCTGACCTTATTGGATCGCGCTTCGTTAAGCGCCGCTGGCGTGTTGGGGGGGGGAGGGGTTCACTTTTTTTCCGATGAGGCTGGCTGACCGCAAATCCCGTTTCTTAAATATGCAGCATTGTATGGGAGGTGCCATCTCCATCTTCAAAAATGCCACCTCCATATCACCTCGAGGTCTCCTCCATATTACCTCGAGGTCGTATAACAGAATCTGATTGGCCCGTCGACAAAAATTTCTCGAGGTGAACCATCTCCATAACCTGTCATCGTTTCTTATTGGCCCGAAATTCAAAATTAGCACATCTCCATATCACCTCGAGGTTACCTCGAGGTTACCTCGAGGTCACGAGGTCACCTCGAGGTCACCTCCATATCACCTCGAGGTCGTCTCCTCCATATCACCTCGAGGTCGAAAAAAAAATCAAAAAAATCTGCCATCTCGATATCGTTTCTAGTGATGACACCCACATCTCCATATCACCTCGAGGTCGTATAACCGAATCTGATTGGCCCGTCGACGAAAATTTCTGGAGGTGAACCACCTCCATATTACCTCGAGGTCTGCCACCTCGAGGTCACCTCGAGGTCACCTCCATCTCGTAATATGGAGGTGAATCTTTTTCACGTGGCAGATTCTGCGGAATATCAATAAGAATATTCACTACAAAAATACTGCTGGAGGTGACCTCGAGGTAACCTCGAGGTGATATGGAGGTGGCAGACCTGGAGACGATGGAGGTGCCACCTCCAGCAGAAACCTTGAACATCTCATAAGTTATAGGAAAAGGTCGAATATCAATATGAATATCAATATCGAATATGGGCCATCCGGCTGTTCACACACCACAGCTAACATACCGTGCCTGGGGAGGGACCATGTGCGAAGGAAGAGCCCATGATATAAGCCCCCCAGCGGGCGTCGATGGGGGGGTCCTAAATCCAGTAATACATTCCGGACCCCCCGGGGCGATCAAAGAAACCCATAACATTAAACATATGCCCATTTACTACTCTTGTTCCCAGAGGTTCTCCGAGCGCGGCCGCTGCGCGGCCTGCGACACGCGAGGGTCGACGTTATAGTTGATCGAAGAGGCTCGGAGAAATATGGACCCCAGAAATGTTACAAATCCTAAGTCTATTTTAGTCCATAAGCTCTGGGAACAAGAGTAGCCCATTTACCCATGGGTTCGCAGCTTGAGCTTCAAATCGATAACATGTCCAGGGGGGGTTGCGGTCTTGCGCATGCTCCTTGGAAACACGAGTGAGAACCGATTTTTGAGGGACGCATGAGGGATTTGGGCGCATACTAAAAGGATGAACGCCATCATTTCGGTGAGCTTTCTTCGAGTAACTATTTGTCATACGCAAGCGCTTCCCTTGAGCCCGTGACCTCAAGGGAAGTGCATGCCTGATTTGTATTTCGGGCGGAAATATCCAAAGGGCGGATGCCGACAACAAATGCAAAGTGCATGTCCAAAAGTTCGCCTCTATGGGAGATTCCCGTTGCATCGCTAAATACAGTAATCACTCACCGTTAAGGTAACTCGACGTTATGAAACAACCAACGTTTCGAGGGGGGCTGCCCAACTCGATGAGAAAAGCTGATTGGATTTTCCAACTTATGAGATGGCCAGATGGCTACTGCCCGGTGGTATGGTACTGTCACAAGTACCAAAATGTATGCTTTATTATGGGCACTAGATGGGGTGTATGAGTCCCATGAAGGTTTTGAAAAATCATTTAGGACCCTTTTGAATTGTTATTGATGCTGAAATGTACTCTCGTGAACTTTAGGTATGTGTATGTGCGGTGTGCTTTTGAGGGGTGGAACGCCATAAAATTAATTAAATTTTCTGGTACTGTCACAAGTACCAAGCGCGCGGTGACATAAAAGGGCACGCTATGTGGCCACGAGGTGGCATGCATGATGTCAATTTTCATTATTGGGATGTATCCTAAGTGGTCGTCATGCGTTGTGCCATTTGAACGTCTTTAACGCCAGTATTGGGATTCGATAACACCCAAGGGTGTGATAAAATGGCCTCTCAGCATTTTTTGTAGTAATATCGGGAGCGGTTTCGTACTTAAGTTCCATGTGTAGAGTCCAAGTACGGCAACTTCTCATGCATGTAAAGGTCTTGAAAAATCGATATATGGGTTTACTTTTGATGTCATAAACGCCGGTGAGGCGATCCGACGTTATAATATACTTATTTCGTAGCTTTAGTGCCACGACTAGGCTCCAAAATCGACGATAGCCCTCATACTTAAGGAATCTTGAGTTGGACCATTTGGTGGAGATGGGATGTTTAGCATGTCGCAGTTTCAGCGACGGGCAGTATGCCAACTGCCCCATGCTCACATCCATCATTGGCCATGTTATACAGCTTCAATTTGAGCCATCGCTGGGTTGAATAGAATCCCAAGTCTGTTCAAAAAGAAATCCGAAAGTAGCGCCATGATTTCGAAGACAAGTGAGACACCATTGTGTAACACAAAACTCCACCTTGTTGGCAATATGCATCCACCGGGAGGGCTACACGTAACCTATGGACCAATGGGGCATAATACAACTCAGTTTGGGTCGTTAAGGTAATGGTATATCATGGATATCACCATCAGGATGGAGGAGGACATCAAAAAAAATTCTAGCGTTTTGGTACTTGTGATAGTACCAGATTCGATTCTGGTACTATGACTAGTACCACTGGGCAGTAGCCACTGAAATAAGGAAAATGGCCGCTGGCTGCCTAGCTGGAGAGGCATTTCTTAAACTGAAAAAACTTTGCTGGAAATTGACAAATATGGTATATTTGATGGTTTTTCATGATTTTTTGCACAAAACTTGTCTTAAAGGTTTAAGTTCCCGATAGTCTGTTTCAGAGATAATGTCGTCATATAAATCTTGCTTTAATTTATTTAAGCTGCGCACGGCTCTCAGAGTCCATTTTCTCGGAAATTGGACACCTTAAGAAAACGGGCTGGCTCGCGAAGGTAGTCCACGTGGATGGTTATGGAATTCGTTGAGTGGCTCACGAGATCGCGGTCCACTATCCATAGCGTTCTCATAGGCCCTGGCGATGGCGGGGCGGGCGGGGGGTATCCAACTCGATGAGAAAAGTCAATTGACTGAATCTACGGTTTTCTTAAAGGTGAGTGATTACTGTATAACGTATGAATGCTAGTAGATATGTTCGGTGCAGCACTCAGCCCGTGACTCGCAAAGTAGAATCATAGTGCTAGAGAACCGATTTTTTTGATCGAAACCTAGATCTTTAATAGATAGGTTGACGTGAAGTGAATAAACGTCGTTGAGCTTGTGGGTTACGCTCTTCAGTTGGTGGTTGGGATCCCGGTGTGGTTGTAGGTGTGAACGACGACATGGTAGACCTTCCAGACCGTTGAAGTTGGGGGAGGTGACGATGTTGCGCTTGTCGTTCTCGTAGGGTTGTAGATGAAGATTTTTGTTAAGTTTTCGTAATTTTCAAAAAAATTGGCCAGCGCTTCCGCCGCAAATGCTCGTAATTTACCTAAAATCTAAGGCGTCCCTCAAATTTTGGCTGAGCGATGCGATAATTACGGAGGCGCTTTTACATTGAACTTTGATGAAAGGCCGAGACGAGGGCAATCGTAACAGAATTCCCAATCATAAAAGGTAAAAGCAAGGTAAAATGAACGCCGGGTTGACCTGCGGAGTGTTAGTTCAACCGCAAAAGGCAGCAATCATCAAATAATTTTGCCGAATGCCAGTTCAAAACGCGTTTCGCGAATAATTTGAAATCGGGCGTGAGATCAGAAAAAGCAGTGGTGCGCGGTGGTATATCATAACCTAATAGATTCATAGTTTGAAACACATACAACGGGGTATGATATTCTCTATATCCGTGTTTTATAACTATCGCTGTAAGCAAAAATATGAGGCTGAAACGTGTGATATGTCTGAGTAAAAGATATAACATATGCGAGTAAGAGAGTCTAAGTAGCTTATGCTACGTGAGCTATGAACGGTTGTATGAGTACGGCTACGGTAATGCTCGAGTACTCTAACACGTGGCTCGCGGTCTCTATCGCTGTGACTCGCGGTCTCGAGCCGAATAATGCAGTCATCTATCACACGTGCATCGAGGAATGTCATACAGGGGGCAGTACAGTGCGTGCTCGTATATAAGAATATCGGAAAATCGGGGTTGGACCGAATATTCTTGGCAAATTTCCATACTTAAGCACATCACGCTCCTATATAAGCACATAACACTCGTCTAAGAATTCCAGTCCGATATTCTTATAAGACATTATTCTTACAACTGAGCACGCACTCTAGTCCCCCGTGAATCTTACACATTGCTCAAGACATCTGAAAACTAGAGTGCGAAATGTGAATACCGTATGCTCAATGCCGCAGAGTTGAGGGCAACGTGCTGATGCGGGATGGTATTGCAATATGCACACTTCAAATATGTACTTTCCGCCGAGAACTGATTTTTGATTCTTTGGAAGCACTGAAAACGCTGAGAAGCGAGGAAAATGGCATTCGAGAGGGATCTAACGGTGCATCTGAATGAGAGGTGACACGAACGGCTGTGGGCGCGTGCGTCTTGTAGCCGCCGCGTTCCGCGTTACATACTGGGCGTGGCATCCCCTTAGTTTATACCCCTTGGGTCTAGGGTGTTTGTAATTTGGTAAAGATTCGGTCTAGATCCTGTCTTCCTTTTATATTCCTCATATAATGAGATATATATATATATAATGAGTTACCCTTAACTTTAAATAGTAGTGACAATACCGGACAAGCCTCTTCCTTTCACCTTTGTGCTTTGCCTTTGCCTGTAGAGAGAGTGTACTGTAGAGAGTAGAACTCCTGTAGAAGTGCTGGATGCCTCTGTCAGATTGCCGATGGATAAAAATTAATTAAAACCACAGTAGATTGTACGGAGTATTTGTATATATTAAACTAAACAAAATCGTAAATGACGTGCAATAAAGAACTTGAACTGAGAGGTAAGAAGAAAACAATTCAGGCTTGTATCACGTCGGGAACAGAGTTCGAGTTTGGGGCTTGGTTGCCTCATGAATGGATATCCGGCATTCCAACCTTGGCATCGGGACGGATATTTCTTTCACGTGAGGCCGTGGCGCGGGGTTGAGAGTCTCCTGTAGACTTTGATGTCGCCACTGCGTTTAATTTCAGGTGTGCAACTCCGATCGTTCCTGAGTTGTTGCACCCTGGGAGGACACGCGACATGCGAAGATTGAAATATCTGCATCCTACTGCATAATAGTCTTTAGTATTTTTGTGTCGGCAAACCGTGAAACAGAAGTGCACAGTGAGCGCATACATCCGTTCATTCGAGCTTGATTTGGATCAAGTCTCAAGGGCGAACATCGCACTTGCAGCAAGTGTAATGTTTTTGTGGTTTTAGCACTTCGCGCTACCCTCTCGGAGGCTACACGCCTGCCTCCCACTTGGAAAAAAATAACGTTTCATATTTAGTACTGGGTGCCAGAACGGCAGTCTCATTCTTCGGGGTTTTTGACCTTTGGATGCCTCGGTCCGCTATCTGCGACTCTAAGGTTGTCTTTTAAAGATCACTGTTAGAAGGGCGTTGAGGTATTAAAACGTTTCCTGCATAATTTCTTATCTTGCCAAGTCTTCAGGGAGCTGACGCCTTGATTTCTCTATTGCAGTGGACTACCACCAGTTGCGAGACACGACGAAGCGGCTTTTGTCCGATTCCACTCGAGGTTTAAATATGAGAAGGTGAATCAAAGCCTCACGGTTTCGTTTTCATCCGCTTAAGTCAAGAATAGCGTCTTGCCGTTCCACTGGACCTGCTCTATGCCAACTCTTTCGTACTTGTGCCGCGTGGTATAGTGTGCGATTACTCGCACATGTGGTTATGCACAACCAGCATCTTGCCCAGTTAGATTGTGGTCACGTCTGCAAACTTGTTCTGAGAAGCACCTCATGTTGATCTCATGCAAAGTAATTTCAGAATGTCTCACTTTCTGCTGAGTTTGCAGATGCCTCAACGGAAATATGGTGTTCACCGGTGGCGACTGGCAGTAATATTGTGTTTGTGTTCTTGAACTTCAAGAAGAACGTGAAGACGACTTATATGGGACGCTGGGTTTCGGAGAGATCAGGATGTCCGCGGCTTTTGCATAGTCTAGACTTTATCCTGTGTCCTTTGTTTCACGTGAAGGCAGCAAGTTTTTGTTCGTAGCACAGCAAACCACGTGTCACGACTTCAGATAAGCGATTACTCAGCCAAGCTTAGGTGCACGCCTACGTGCGACCTGTGCTTATGGAGCAGGAAAGTGCGCCAGAAACTCCGACGTCCGGCTCCAACATACGAGTGGCAGTACGATGTCGACCCTTTTTCCCGTCCGAACAAGGGCAACACGCCCGCTCCGTGCATATGACAAAGACCTCTGCAAATCTTATAAATCCCGTGACAAAACAGCAACGCAAGTTTACTTTCGACTCATGGTATTTTGCTTCCCCCGCTGCACTATTTTTTGCCTTGCGGGTCGGCCATTGAGCGCGCAAACTTGTATTGTTTCACATGCTGTAACCTCGGCGTACTCTCGGCGCCTCTTTCCTCCTGGAATCCCACTTCACTACTTACGGCATGCGATATTCCCTTTCGAGAGAAACTAGACACTGTTAGTCAATGTTTTATGCTTCTACACGCCGTTTGCCACCTCTGTTTCCTTCCGTAGCGACCGAGATCGTGCTGTACGTGACTGTGCTGGCCGTCGTCTCGTCTGGGGAAGGACCTGCCTTTGTTCTGGTAGTTTTGCAGGCGTTTCCTGGGGTCGTCCAAGGCAACTGCTCTGGGTGCCCACCACACGGCTCTGAATTTCGAGTGTGTTGTGCTGCAGTTACGACTCTAGCGGGGATATTGATGGAGAGGGTTATGCTAGTCAGCAAGACATATACTCGGACATCGGCGTCTGGCTCGTTGATAACAGCCTCCGGGGATATAATACTTGCATCTTTGCCTACGGACAGACTGGTTCCGGAAAAACATATACCATGCTTGGGCCTGATGGAACCTGGGACTCTAAACACGAGGACGCTCACGGGCTCATACCACGAATTTGCGCCGCGCACTTCGACTATATACAATCCAAGACCAAGAGTGCGTCACGCCCTCCTGCCTATCGTCCCTGTTGTCTTCTCTCATCTCGCTGTGGTAGTAGACTTGAGAAAGCGAGAGGATAGATGGACGTCTGTGAAATATACTATTTGGTACACGCGTCAAAACTAGACACTCACTGTGCCCTCTTGCTCACAGGAAACATTACTGAGCCGACCATCGAAAGAAAGTACTCGGTGATGGTGTCCTTCGCGGAGCTCTATATGGAACAGGCATATGATTTGCTGACTCCAGAAGCTGCGAAGCGCGCAAATGCTGGCAGCGCAAGCACTTCGCCAGGCGATCCGACGTCAGGCGCTGCTGGCTGGAGGAGAACGGCTCAGAGCAATAGTTACAATGGGAGAGAAACCCTTCGCCTTCGTGAACACCCTTTATCCGGTCCTTTCATCGAAGGTGTGTGAGCTGTAGGTTTTCGTTGAAGGTTTTCAGACACAGGCAACTGCACGTCTTCCCACCGATGTCTCTGGCACAAAGTCGTTCTGCAGAAACTGCTCAGCGATACCTGTCAGAGCACCCTGAGATAGGTCCTCCACTCTAGGATCTCCTCTCAGAATCTTCCCTTACCTCCAAGTCTCCTCCCTCTCTCTCCACACTGTTTGACCGCAGTCGTTCTGCAACTCTTTCAAAGTGCCTCTCTCCCCGTGCCACTCTCGGGGGAAAACGCCCGCACAAAACTCTCGCAACTTGAAGGGTGTGCAACAAGAAAGTGCCACAGGCCGGTGTCAAGAGATCTCCTCAAATGTGCGCTCTCAGGGGTACATTTTGCGATTCAACTTGCAAGCACAATTTCTGACTTGTCTGCGTCTGCGGGAACGAGTGGCATAGTTTCTATGCACCGCGCAGATATTTACTAAATATCATTTGAATTATCCCTGCACGCGCTCCTGGCCTGTGGAGTCGCTGGTGGCTGATGGAGCGACGACGCCAAACTGGCGGTGTGTGCGTGCCTTTTCACGACAGGGCTCACGCAGACGGAAGTATCTTCTCTCGAAGAAATTCAAAGTTTGATGGAGAGGGGTGCTTCTGCCCGCACAACTGGAGTCACCAAGATGAACGAACAAAGCAGTAGAAGTCACGCAATCTTCACTATGACTTTCACACAGACAGCCATAGCCACAGATCGAGGTGTTCCAATAGAGAAAAAGGTGAACCTAACTTATAAGGGCGAGAATAGTGCTTGCTCTAAGCGCACGCGCACTGTGAAGGGTGAAGTATGGTGCTTGCTCTAAGCGCACGCGCACTGTGAAGGGTGAAGTATGGTGCTTGCTCTAAGCGCACGCGCACTGTGAAGGGTGAAGTATGGTGCTTGCTCTAAGCGCACGCGCACTATGAAGGGTCAGCTGTAGTGCCTGCTTTGAGCAAGTAGGTTTTGAGGTATCATGCAACGGCACGTTAAAGTTGCACAAGCAACCTGTAAGGTGTCATATTTTCTTAATTCCGAAGCTGAGATGATCGATTTTTTTTGCTACCACCTGGATGATGAAGGGCTGAGATTATCGAAACGCTCAGCTCCGGCACATGCAAGGTTGATTTGGTACTCACTGGGGCGCCGCTGTTTGCCCCTTGCAGGAATGCAAGGTCTCCCTGGTGGACTTAGCAGGGAGTGAGAGAGCCGATCCAGGGGGCAGCCGCATTCGGGAGACGGCCAATATCAACAAAGGGCTGCTAACTTTAGGTACCGCCTGACCTTTGAGCCAGCGTGCGCGTTGGCCATTGCGCCATACGTGAAACAAATATGCTTTATCCAGTTCTTGCCCTCCTTCTTTGTGGTGAGTGCGGCTTTTCTAATCGAATCCCGACTTCGTGTGCCAATCATGAAGCGGTGTCCGACATCTGTCCCGTCCATGCTCCTGCTGACTCAATATTGACGGTGGATGCCACTTCGCTACCTCTACTTTTCCCAGGGTGTTCTGAGAGCCCCCCGGCAACTCGCCGCCCCGTGCACTTCTGACGATGTGAGGTGGAACGGGCTGTGCACCTGGGCGCAGGCCGTGTCATTTCTGCTCTCACACAAAATGCGGCCCCGGCCGGGGAGAAACGACGCCGCGGCTCTGTATCACGTCGCGGTTCCGAGATAAGAAATAGGAGCAACTCCGGCAGCAAGTCCAGTAGCCGGGGCACGAGCCCCATGAAGTCCGGGTCCGTTCCCCCGCATTTTCCCCTCCGGAAGTCCCAGCATCACGCAGCAGCCTACCGCCTCTGCCTCTTGCGATTGCAGCGTGTGCAAGCTCATGTCCCAATCTGTGCTGCCTGCCATGGCTTACTGCCGTCACTCCTGGCAGCATCAACCATGCCCGAGCCGTGTTGTGTGGCAGCGTGAGGCTGCAGAGCGCCTTGCCTGCCATGTGGCGGCTGGGCAGGAGGGAAGAAGAAGCAGGGAGAGCCGCGGCCTGCCACATGGCCCTCAAGCCAAGAGGTCCAGGATCGGGCATGGCCAATGGGCGGGCTTGGCGCTAACGTTCCGGTTATGGGAATGGGAGGGAAGGAGGATCCGGCTCGGACATGGGGGTTTTGCTTTTTGCCGCGTAGAAGGCATACCAGATATGGAACAGGTGGAGTGAGCAGGCGGCGCTGGGTGCCGAGTCGGGTAGCAGGAGCACCAGAGCCTCCCTCTTCGACGATGGTAGCAATTCCAAAAGCGAGGTTTTCCCCCCTGATGCATCCCGCGTTGACCCCCAGCCATGCGCCCCTCTGGCACCTTTGCAGGGCTTCTGCTTGACCCCCTTAGATCCTGGGCCTCAGAAGATCGACGTTGACCTTGAAGGCTGGCCCTGCAATATGACTCGCTGTGCAGTTGTAAATACATAGTCTTACTACGTGGTAAGTGTGCTGTCATGGTGCCCGCCACGTGAAGACTCGTGATGCCTCATGTTGACTTGTGGAGGTGAGGGTGAGCGCAGGTGGTGCCGTATCGCGAGTCTGTGCTGACGTGGCTGCTGAAGGAGAGTCTTGGGGGTAACGCGAAGACGGCAATGATTGCTGCCATCAGTCCGGCGCCGCAGCACTTCGAGGAGACCATGTCCACACTCTGCTATGCTGACCAGGCGCGCGGCATCGTGAACCAGGCGAAGGTGAACGACGACCCTGCCGCGGTGGTGATCCGCCAGCTGCGCGAGGAGCTGGTCTCCCTCAAGACACAGCTGCGGGAGGCGCAGTGGAGCCTGTCTCGCGCACTGCAGTTTACCGAGGTACCGATGCCCGCCATGAGCGCAGCCCACTTGGCAGGGCGGCGCGCACGCGTGGGCCAGACGTGTGATTTTAACAAGAGGACAGAGCGCACACTGCGACTGAGTTCCTGAAGCATTTGCGTGCCCTGCCTGCACTCCATGTAGTGGCATCGCTGCAGGTGACGGTTTGCACACGATTGATGACATGGCCACCTCCCTGTATAAGGATAAGCAATGCCCCGCCCTGCTCCCCCTTGTGGGGCTCAGTTTGTGCACCTGTCATCTTGTGGCCTGCGTCAGGGAGAGCGCACGCAGAAGTCCTCCTGAGCTCGATGCGCTGCTCGCCGCCAGAGCATCCACTGCGGCTCAGCATGTGGCGCTGTGTGGGCCCCTTCGGCATCCCACTTCCCTGGAGAGGGTGCGGCGTGCTGCACTATTCTAGATGTGTGGAGGGTGCTGCACTATTCTAGATGTGTGGAGGGTGCCGCCTCATCGGGCCTCATGGGGGGAGGGGTGGTGGGATCATGGGTGTAGCAGCCGACGAGTGAGAGCGAAGGGGAGGTATTGTCTCCGGGCACGATCCGCTCGCGCCAGGCGTCATTGGTTGATCCAGTGGAGGGCAGGAGAAGTAGAGAGGGCATGGAGATGCTGTCCAAGCAGCTTCGGGGGGGGTCGGTGGACGAAGAGTTTGAGCTGATCACCCCGAGGGATAATATGGATCGCCATGAGAGCATCACCTCCGACCTCTACCTCGACCCAGAGGAGTTTGAAACCCTGTCCTCCCCCTACGGTGCCTCTCAAACCCCTCGTCCTGCCACTCTGTCTCGGATGGTCTCCGTGTGACCGCGCTCACAGAGAGGGGGGATCCACGATCATGTTGGGGGTGGGGCTGATGACATGTGGGAGGGGGCCGGTGTTCGCGATCACCGAGCTTACTGGCAGCGGGTGAGGTGCTCACGGGAGGGGCATGGGAGAGGGTGCCGGGCAGACATGAGGGGAAATGGATCTAGAAAGCATACCCCGTCCCAGCTGGACATGTCCGACGCGGAGGCCAAGATCCTGTTCCAGGCAGTGCACGAGCTAGACCCGCAGCTCAGCATGCGGCTGTTCAAGGCGAGCCTTGACCGGTCCAATGAAATGGATGAGAACCTCGGGCAGTCCAAGGCTTACAGCCTCGTAGCAGCCAACGCGACGGCTGAAAGTGGGTTCTGCCAAAAGCTCCTTGTCCTATCTTGTTTGAGATTCCCGTCTGCCGGCCCGCCCCTTGCTGGTTGAAGGGTGTAACTGCCCCTTGCTGGTTGAAGGGTGTAAGGGCCCCAGGCCAGTTCGAGAGACACGCTCAGACGCCCCTCGAGAGACACGCTCAGACGCCCCTCGAGAGACACGCTCACACGCCCCTCGAGAGACACGCTCAGACGCCCCTCGAGAGACACGCTCGAGAGACACGCTCACACGCCTCGAGAGACACGCTCACACGCCCCTCGAGAGACACGCTCACACGCCCCTCGAGAGACACGCTCACGTGCCCCTCGAGAGACACGCTCACACGCCCCTCGAGAGACACGCTCACACGCCCCTCGAGAGACACGCTCACGAGCCCCTCGAGAGACACGCTCACACGCCCCTCGAGAGACACGCTCACACGCCCCTCGAGAGACACGCTCACGTGCCCCTCGAGAGACACGCTCACACGCCCCTCGAGAGACACGCTCACATGCCCCTTGGAGGCCATTCGGGTGTGAAGGGCTGGAAGGCAGCTGTTAATGAGCGGTGAGGAGTTGGGGACGGAACAGCCGATGAGTGGTCATGGGGCTGGGAAGGAACCACCAGTGAGCTGTGATTGGGCGGGGAGGGAAGAACCAAGTGACCGTGGCGGGATCGAGACAAAACCGATGATTGTCACATGTTGACAGATTGCCTCCACCTCGCGCGTGTCCTGCCTGGCCGAGATGACAGGTGCAGGTGGGAAGATGTCTCGTTGTTACAGGGATGACGGAGGGGATGGCGACGCTGCTGTCCAAAGAGAAATTTACGAGCTTCGCGCGGAACGAGAGGGCAGATGAGGAGTCTTCATATAGCGGCACCCCGAACTCGGGATCCATCGACAACCCGGCTTGCCTAGCGACCCGCGAGCCCCAGGCGATGGAGAACGGCGGTTCTTCGCCTGACATTCCCTCCCCGGACAGGTGCTGAGCCAGCGCGCCACCCACTGTGAACAGCTAGTGCTCGGCCACTGGAACATGTCATTCACTCCTATGTCGCACTTCTGCTGGGCAATGCTGGGACGCACCACATGTGCAGCATCCCTCTTCCCCCCTCATGCGACGTTGTCCCATCCTCGAACGATCAGGTCCTCCCTCTGCACCTGCCAGGAGCTGTGGGGGCCCTTGCGAGCCGCGGCCAGGGTGCCACCTGCCAGGAGCTGTGGGGGCCCTTGCGAGCCGCGGCCAGGGTGCCACCTGCCAGGAGCTGTGGGGGCCCTTGCGAGCCGCGTTCAGGGTGCCACCTGCCAGGAGCTGTGGGGGCCCTTGCGAGCCGCGGCCAGGGTGCCACCTGCCAGGAGCTGTGGGGGCCCTTGCGAGCCGCGGCTAGGGTGCCGGACGAAGACATAGGTCAAAGCACACCCTAGCCCCTTGCGATAGGTCAACTCACGAAAGCGGGAGCTGCGCATTCCACGGGCACACGTGGCAGGGCCTAGGTAAGGCCCGCATGGGAGGAGGCAGGGCGCCCTGGGATGCCTCCCTGCGATACTCTCCCACGGGACAGGGGTGTGGGCGGGACAGCTTGCAAGCCGATGCTGCAGCTGTGGCAAACTCGGTAGCAAGGACAAGCAAGTTGCCCAGGCTGAGCATCCCGTCCTCGTCCCTTGCCTCTGTCTCCACGAGTATACCGACATCGCGGGATGTGACAGCGGCGAACCGGCGCACCAGTGAGCTTAGCAACCTCGACGAGGCACTCAGCTCCCCCAGCAGCGCCCCCAGCAGGAGCACCGACCCCGAGCTGCGCATGAAGGTGCCCAGACGCAAGAGGACGTTGACCCCCTCCACGTGCTCGTCGTGTAACTGCCAGCAGGGCGGCTCCCGGGCGGAGGGTGGCGCCACGTCCTTCGCACGCGCCCCCACTGCCGAGTTCAGCTGCCAGGCTGGAGGAGAGGAGCCAACTGTGACGCCACCGCGCGCTGCGCGCTCAGTCACGGTGATGCTCCCGATATGCCCCCTCTGCGCATACCTCTGCCCCCCGCCCCGTGCACCTGCATATGCGTTTGCTCTCCCAAGCAGCACCTGTCCCCCACCCCGATCAGTTGTGTTGTCCCCTCGGTGCCTCCAGATCTGCTGTCATGCCCGCTGTGGTGATTTTGCCACGTGGCTGTGACCAGCGTGACAGCCAAGCGCGAGTGCTCCCATCAGGTAAGACGTGTAATTCCAGCTATTTGGGGGACTGGGCCCTGAGGCCTTCGGGGGTGGTATGCGGCGCCACACGGGCACAGATTATGGAGGGCCAGCTGTATAAGAAGACCCGCTGGGGTGGGTACCGGCTGCGACTCATAAAAGTTCAATTGGGAGTGCTGACGGTAAGGAGCAGACCCTGATGACACTCCATCATTCTGGGGACACTGATAATCGTGTGGCACCGCCTCCCTCCAGTAGTGTCCTTAAGCTTTGGCGCATGTTGACGGCACCCCAATGGGGGATTTGTCGACCTGGTGTCGGCCTGAAAGTTGGTGCAGACGCATGGATGGGGCGCTTCGGTCGCAAGCCTGACCTGCCGCTGCAAGTCCCAGGACACGGGATGGGCTTGCCCGACACCGGACAGGTTCCCACAGTGATCTGTCTGATCCAGCTAGGTCCGTTGCTGCTCCTGGTGTGGGCTAGAGAAAGCCACGGGTATGCCTCGTCCGCGGGTTGTTCCGTGTCGCACAGTCTTTCTGCTTAGGACCGCCTCTTTGCAGGGGAGGCAGTCCCTCTCCAACAGCCATGCCCTCATTTTGTATGTCACACAGTTGACGTCACGACAATCTTTGATTAGACAGCAAAATTCGGCACCTTGTCACTTGATCCCTGTCCCACCCAGATCCTGGAGAAGTATCTCATGTTACCCACCCTATCTTGGGTGAGATCTCTTTCTTATGATTTATGGGCATATCATCATCATTGTCCACCATACTTCGGCTACATCTTCCCTGTGCCAATATTGCATGAAGGAATACGGGATGTGAAAGGGCCGTGGGCTGTCAAAGAGCTGGGGTGCTGAGGAAACCTGGGGCGCACTTGGGTAAAGGGGTGTGAATGGGCTTGGGGTGACTTGCAGGTGTGGAAGAGTGTCGGCGCGGCGCAGCCAAAATTGGCAGTGCAGCTGCTGGGTAACCGTGTGATCAACACAAGCTCTTCATCCGAGTACACGTTTGATCTCATGGTATCTGGCATGAGCACGCCGATGCACTTCAAAGCGCAGGATCAGACCCAGCATACACGTTGGATTGAGTTGCTAGAGCAAAATCAACGGTCCGCTGCATCCGATATAGTACAGCAGGTTTGCTGAACAGTGCAGGTCTGTGGCATGCCTTATCTGGAGGGCAGTATTTAGTCGATGCAAGTGGAGTGAAACATATCGATGTTCGAACTGTGCAGAGGTCCTAGAGGGCTCTATGTTGTCGGCTTTCAAAGTCAAGCTATTATGGCGCCTGCTACGTGACTGCTTTTACAGCATGCACGTGAGGAAGGTGGTAGCGGAGTAGCATGGCAAGTGGCAGCTGATTTTGGTATAAAGGTGCACCCAAACTTTGGGTATACTATTGTTTGAAAGCTGTGAAATGTGAAATGCGATTTGTCTTATTCATAGATTATGATCAATGTAATTTGAATTTATGGGAGACCAGTTCATAAGGGATCAGGTGTGGTCACTTCATCCCCAGTTTTTAATTTGCAATTTGAGTGCATGAATTATGTATGTACCAACCGTCATAAATTGCAATGAAGAGCACAAGTGCCAATTCCTAGGGCTGTGTGGACTGCGATAGTTGCTTGCAAGTCGTGCGATGTCGGTGCACGTAGCTGATAACATGATCGCGTAGCTGATCTGTGAGGTCCAGCCAGCATGCCACCAGCAAATCCAGAATCTTGAGAAGGCTACCGTATATGAGTCATGATTTTGTGAGATTCGTGGAAACTGGACGTTTATGACACTGACCGCGTTACATGTGGCTTAGAAGAATAATACCATACAAAATATCTTGGTAGTCCGCTACTTGTTAACATACCGCCTGCTGTTTATAGTATTACTGATGTTTTGGACTAGTGATGCATACGAGGGACTTCAGGTTCGGCCCTGCTATTCATGTTAACATTTACGTTTAAGAAAGCGTACTAGGAAGGAGGCTTGTCCTCGCCCTAAAGGGCGAACATTGAAGTTGGGAAATCAGCTGAACAGTGCACAAACTGTAGCAAATTCAATAGTAGGATCGAGGGGTTTCTCTCCGACAATTTTAGCTACTGACTTAGAACACTCATCTGCTCGAACGTTGGGATTGCATAATTCTCGCCTTATTGGGCGAACACTGAAAGTGAGAAACACGCTTTATAAGGCCTCCATCACTGCTAGCTTCACAATGGGATTTCTTTGTTCAATCCTGACACCTTCAGCTACTAACTCGCAGCATTTGCACGAGTTTCCTGTCTGCGGTACAGGCGGATATGGAAGCGCCAATCTTACAGGCGTCTACCAGAGCACACTCGTCGAGCACGAGGAATCAGGGGATTTTGACCCAACGGCCATTCTACGTGCACAGAACTATGCTGCTGAGATCGGAAACAGAACTGAAGAGGGTGCAGGGCACGAGGGCGACCTTTCAAACGAAGACTTCATACAGTCTGTCAAAATAACTCGTATGGGCCAAGGAGACCACAGTAAATTTTCCAACAGAGAGATCGGGGAAGCCACGCGTCAGATTACTCAGCTGCTGGAACGCCTCTATTTTGACATCTCTCACCTCTCTGTTAAAGGATTAGATAGACCTGAAAAAAGAAACTGCAGACAACAAAGATCCATTCATTTTAGTACGGGTAAAATCAGAAAGTGAGGCTCGAGCAATTCTTGAGAAGGCAGTGCTTGTCATTGACGATCGTCGCTATGTCGCCTCACCGAAATCCAACAGGCTCGTGAGGTTCAACGTCAGTTTTGTTGCGGCAGCTGCTAACTTGCAGGTTTCCACGGAGAAAATGGTTCAGTTCTTAAACGGCACAGTCTTTTCAGAGTTTGTCAGCAGAATTGTGTACGTACAATCCTTCAGTGAGAGCACCAAAAGTGGTACTCGCTTCATCCGCAGGTTTTATGCAATCCTTAGACCTCCACTTGGTCCTGCACCTGAGCCAGCGGTTCTCGATCGCGCCAATCCTGAGCACCAGACTTACTTCATTCCGACTCAATATGTGTTCGATCCTATTGGGGTAGTATACATCAAGCAGTGCAGTGCGTGGGAGTGCCGTAAGTGTTTTCCTCTGAGCAAAAGATATGGTCACTGTTCCAGCATCTGCGACTCTCAGACAAACGGACAGGGCAAAGAAAAAGGAAGAGGCAAAGGCAAAGGCCTTAATTCTACTGCAGGCATTTCAGGCACAGGATCACGTGGTTCGGGATCCGCGCGGTGGGAACAGAATCGAGCCAGAGCTGAAAAAAGAAAGTCCGAGCCAGCTTCAGAGAGCCCTGCCCACAAACTAACCTCAGGCATTGAGAGAAGAGAAGAGATTGCCACCGCTGCTAGACGTGGGGGTGCCGACATCTCAGAAATATTCTAGCACCCCACTATGCCAAAGAACAGCAAAGATTCCAGCTTTCACAGCTGACCATTACTTAGGTGCAAATCTGTTTACCTTTATGCGGTTCACCTACTGCTGCTCTCATTGCTCCAGCTTATACAGCTGCTCAAGCACTTACTCAATCGGTCTGGATCTTGGTTTTTTAGCTCCATCCTTTTTACAGGTGATAGACCCTGACACTCTTTGATATGGTAAAGTTGTCCACACATCCCATTAGAGTTGTCTCAACCTGTGTCTTTCTTTATGTGCCTGTTCACTGTTCACCTAACTAAATTCAAGAAACCGCTAAGTCCTGTCTGCTCTTCTGAACTTGCTAACTGTGTTGTAACTCGTGTCAGAACCTGTAGGCTGCTTGATAACTTACCACAGCAGTCTGTAAACCAAACACGCATATTTGTAAACCACACTAAACAGTCTGCTAACTTAACCTGTTCTTATGGCAACAATACTTGTCAGTATGATTGTCTGACAAAACAGTCCGTCAGCATTACCTACACTTGTGATAATTTAAGAAAACAATCTTTTAACCGAACGCGGCAGTCTGATAACTCAAGACAACAATATGGCTTCTTAAGACACGTGTGTGTTAACTTAAAACGGCAATCTGATAACATACTTCAACGGTTTGTGAACTTAACACGGCAGAATAATAACATTGTACACAAGTCTGTTATTGATTAATATTCAATATTCAAGTCTGCTAACTCAACAAGGAAGTTTGACAACCCAATACAACAGGCTGTCAACTTACTATGCCAGACGGATACCTTAATACACATTTTTGTAAACTTAACTCACATGTATGTAAATTTGATACGGCAGTCTGTTAGCACCGTAGACAACCCAAAACTGCAAGCAGGTAACTTAATACGGCCTACAGTAGACTCACCACGGTTTGTAGATAACTTAACACGGCCTGCAAATGATTTTACACAACACTTAGTTAACTTAAAGTGGCACGCGGTATCCTTAATACGATCTGCAGTAAACTTATTACGGTGCGCAGATAACTTAACACGGTTCACTAATAAATCAATACGGTCTGCAGATAATCTAACACGGCTTGCAACCAACTTAATATGGTTCACTGTTAACTTTATACGGCAGGCAGATAACTTAATACAGTCCGCAAGGAAAATAATGCGGCTCACAATTAAACCAATATGGCTTACAAATAACTTAACATGGTTTGCCCAGCTGAGATGAAGAAGCAGTCTGGAACTGAAAGTGTAATGCATGGCACAGGACCGTCGATGGACTTTAGAGGTCGCCTGATAGACACCAAATGCCGAAGAAATAACACTGAAGGCCCACTTATAATGACGCACCACCTCATGTCCTTTATTTCTCTGCGGAATAAACGAAGTGTCAGCCCTTTGATGTGCACAGATTATGGCACACCTGTCCTAATGCTACATGTGATGTCGTTTCTAGCTAAGCGGTCCCAAGATAATAAACCTAAGAATAATATCCCAGGCCCAAGAACGATCCTAAAATGGGCACAAAAGAGACACAAATCTGGCAGGTCCCAAAGGAAATATTTCTGCAACCAGAGGCTCACACGAGTGGCCTGGCCGACAACCCAAATGGGCTGCATGCAAAGCGGCCAATGAAACAAAGAGAGGTAACTAAGTTACTCAAACGCCACTGCAAAAAGCCCCTACACAAACCTGTGAAAACCCGTAAATTTAAAAAAAGTCAAAGCCAAAATAAAAGCAGTCAGTGGGGGTGCGGGTGTAGAAACAAAACAAAAGCAGGTTGCAAATAACACCCTCACCGAGGGCCTTTTCTCCGACAAAGGCTGGTTTAATATGACCCAAGTAGGTGAAGCCATGAGCGCCCGTGACGCCGGCACCATAGCCCCGATGGAGCTAAAGCTGCTTATAAACAAACTTAAAAGTGGGGAGGAAATTTTCACTAAGATTGTCGCCAGTAAACTCAAAAAGCACAGGCACACTCAGATAGGGATCTGTGATAGCATTCACTGGAGACTTTTGATGGTCAAACTGACGGGCGACAATGATATCTTAGCTTATGTATATGACCCCTTCGGCGATGAGTCTGAAAAGAATACTATTAACTCCATCACTACCCCTCTTAGGGTCTGGTTGGAGGACCTAAGAATGTCATTTAAGGGAAAAGTTTCAAGCATATTTACCATTAAGGAAACCTACCATACCGACAGTTACAACTGCGAGGTTTGGGTTGCAAAAACGGCATTCAGATGGTTTCAATGGAATCGTGAGGTCCAAGCCTTTCCCTTTGAGGAATAATTAACAAGAGATCTCAGAGCAGGAGCTACAGGGCATATCATAATGCAGAGTGAAATTCACAAATATCGCCTTGAAATGCGGGCGGAGGTAAAACTGATAATCATTGCTGGCTTGCACGTAGGAAGAGACGCGGCACCTATCGGCACCTATCTGGCGTGATGGAAGTGGAATCCACCCAAAGCTACCCCTCCTTCCAGCCAGGTAGAATTACCCGTAAAGGGGCCCTTTTCTCTCACCATGTGCATAGTCTCATCGCACACTTCGGATTAGACTGGTCACTTCAAAAAATCACGGAGGACGTTGCTACTAGCATCCAGAACTCTCACGGCAACTATCACAGCATTCCCAGACAGTCCGATCACACTAACACAACGTACATGTCTAATGTGAATGGGAATTGGTATGTCTTCCTCCATCTTGTTCCCCAAAAGACAGTCATTTACTGTGCCAGCGGCAGCCTAACAAACACCTTGGAGAGTAAGCATCCCCTTACCCTTAGCAACGAGATTGAACAATGCCTTATCAACCTGAAGTTTGGGGAGCACCAGAACAACTCGGGAATCCTGAATTTCATTATAGCACAAAAAGCTACAAACATCGTTCGTACCTGGAGGTACCACACCCCTGATCAATTTGCCAGAGACCTGCTATATGAACTGAGCAAACTCAATATACAAATGCTTCTGAAAAATGACAACACCCGTAGAATCAAGAAACGGTAGCATAATGATTCGGTAATAGAAAAGTGCTGAATGGGGAATATAAATTATGTCCTGTTTGGGGGGAATAAATTATATGGCACATGCCATCTATCGTTTGCACTATGAGCAATCACTATGTACCGCGGAGGTACAAGCGCAAGCGGTTCAGCGTGTGCAATATGTTGCGTCGGGCACACCCCCTTCTTCTAAACAATTTCTTCCATGTAGCATGACGCATAATGTTTTCCATAATTCGATTCTAAAGCGTGTGTATTCATTAGGTGAATACCTTTCGTTTGAGCTATCGATTGGCCCCATCCGCAACCGCATCAGCTTAGCATTCAGTCGCGACCGGCAAGCTAAGTTGGTGCGGTGTGAGATGGTTTCAACCACTTGCGGTTTTGCATAATAGGGGTTTTCGTGAGAATCTTCCCACGAAACGTGGCAGTGATATTGTTCATAGCAATATCAATGCACCCTCCGTCAAGAGCATACGATAAGCCGTTGAGTATATTAAAGACGACTGCGTGCTGTCATGATGCCTTTTGGGTTTGAAACCCAAACCCAAACATGGTTAAGTAAACATGGTAAAGTTACGTGCGCTGGAACTCACGGGAAGCCCTTTGCTGTTTGGCATGTTTGGGTTTAGGTTTGCATGTACCCAAACCCATGATGAGCAGCACGCGTTTTGCGCATAGCTTACATCAGAGGTTGTGCGTTTGAGGGTGCATCAATATTGCTGTTAGCAATAGGTTTGCCAAGTATCGTGCGCTAGAACGCACGAGAACCCCTCCGCTATTTGGGTTTTTATGCGATGTGCATGAAAGTTATAAGGGCCTATCAGCTTAGCTCGCAGTCGCGACTGCAAACTGAGCTGATGCGGCCACGGATCGGCTCAATCAAGAGCTCAAAAAACTCCTAAGAGTCTAAATGATATATCTATGTGCGTTACGAACGTTGGAAAATGTTTTCCTAATATAATTTACTCGCAAACAGTGTGGGGCATACGTGCAGTGAAGCCTTAATTTAATATTCACGGCCGCGAATTCAATATTCACGGCCGTGAATTCCAGATTCGGGAGGGCGTAAACCGTACGTTTATGTGAGAACTGAAGTCGGCTTGCGTTGGTTGCAAAGACCTGTCTGGTATTTTCTCTAAAGTATTTTCAGACGTGTTCCCAAAGTGACAAAAAACCGAACGATCGGCGATCGAACGGTTTTTGGTCACTTTGGGAGTGAGATCGTGAGTTTAGGCTTGGTGACAACACGCGAGACAACACTAGGTATTTTCAGACGTGTTCCCAAAGTGACCAAAAACCGAACGATCGGCAATCGAACAGTTTTTGGTCACTTTGGGAGTGAGATCGTGAGTTTAGGCTTGGTGACAACACGCGTGACAACACTAAGTATTACAGTCTGAAAATACTTAGAGAACTAGAACACGTCTGAAAATACTTAGAGAAAATACTTACTGTCTGATTTGTTAAATATGCAATTTTAACTAAATGCGGAAGGGTTTCTCTCCGGGAGTGTGCCCCTATCCAGCGAAATAAAAATCTCTAAGATTGTATACTAATCTGAGTAATCTTTAGCTTCGAAATATTATCACATATTCCTACTTAGTATGTGGGTACCCGTTTTGCAAAGAATGAAAACCCATAGCGCAACTATTGCGGGTTTCAAATTCCTTGAATTCCACCCGCTTCCGCCAAATGAACGCGTCAGCCCACAACGAGATGTGTGGTTGACCGTTCAATCCGTGCAATTTGTTTAGGGAAAACAACGCATACGAAATGCTATTTTTGCTAACGCTTCCCTCATCCGTTGCCCCGGCGCTCTTGCAAACGAGCGCGTGAATGAGGGAAGAAACGCCTAGCGGAAACGTGAACGCGGTTGACATCCGCGTTTCCGCTAGAGGTGAAATTGCACGGCCAAACGGTCAGTATGTGTTTATTATGCGTATATGATATGGGTGATATGTGCATGCTGTGCAGGATGCGTCCCTGGTGGGCGTGAGCCGAGTTGGCTGGCTCGAATCACGCCCATTACCCCCCCTCGCAAGAATCGTCCAGCATCCTAGATTCCGAAATTTCCGAACGGATCTTGCTTCCAACCCTTTCTAATTTAAGCAAAATTGCCTGCACACTCGGTATCGTGGTCAGGAACTCGCGTAGAATTACGTATCTGGTTCAATGAAAGCCACGTATCTGGTTCACTGAAAGCCCCGTATCGGGTTCAACAAAAGCC
>LGRX02034503.1:0-18368 GCA_001247695.2 Cymbomonas tetramitiformis | reverse complement strand
TACGAGATCAACACGCCCACAGCCGCATCCGCTCAACCACTGACTACGATATCAACACGCCACCACCACAGCCATTCAGCCATCAACTACGAAATCTACGCACCCGCAGCCGCAATCACACGTCAGCATCAACAATCACGCTCATGTCACCACGCCACAACCACTTCTTGTCTTGCCAGCTGATGTCTCCCAATCCATACGCCATCAGCTGGGGGGGGGAATATATTTAAAAAACTTGCCCTCCAATGCCACACCCACATCTCAAACCCAAAATCCCTCACAACACCCCACACTCAACCACAGCAGAGATACACCGCCATTTCAGCACCCAACAATACCCCCACGCCCCGCCAGCCCCTACATTGCCGCCCCTTGTTCATAATCGCGACAGCTGTCACAACAACAAACACGCTTAGAAGGGGTCCCTCGGGCACCCCTCGTCAACACGCCAGCACCACATCCGTTCAAATCACCAATTACGAGGTCAACGCCAGCACCACAGCCATTCAACCATCAACTGCGAGATCAACACGCCCACAGCCGCATCCGCTCAGCCACTGACTACGATATCAACACGCTATATGATCTGTCTCTCAATCCATACGCCATCATCTGGGGGGGTATACTTAAAACAACTTGCCCTCAATGCCGCACCCACATCTCAATCAAACCCAAAATCCCTCACAACACCCCACACTCAACCACAACAGAGATACACCGCCATTTTAGCACCCAGCAATACCCCCACGCCCCGCCAGCCCCTACATTGCCGCCCCGTGTTCATAATCGCGACAGCTGTCACAACAACAAACACGCTTAGAAGGGGTCCCTCGAGCACCCCTGAAAGGCCTGTCAGGCCCCCCATATTTAGTCACGCTACCGCAGCCCATGTCAGACCCCACCGCATTTGCCCGCATCGCGCCCGTCTCAGCCGTCAGCAAACGCCCCAACCATGACCCCCTTCTTCAGTAACTGTCATTCCCCCCTCAGTCACGGTCCTACCCCAGTTCATTGTCCGCTCGAGCGCCCGGAGCATATCACGGTCACCCTCCAGCTCAGATCTCCTTCCCAGTATAAATCATGCACGACGCCTCGCCAAGCGCTACATCGACGTCGCCGCGACTAGCCCGTGCCGATCCGCGAGCGCCGCAGAGCGTCAAGCACGACATCACACGAAGTGACAGCACGACATGACCACACATGACGTCTCGGCGATGCATGACAGGGCAAACGCAAGCGCGCGTGGACACCAAACGCCGCTGTCACTGGGAACCAATGGTCACAGAGCATCCGAAACGACAATGGCATCCACGAACTTCCACTATGCTCGCTTGAGTATTTAGCTAGCTCCTGCTTTCGAAAAGTTGTTAGATCCGAACCTTTCAAAGCCATTCTGCGGGATAGTGATATTTGCCTCTTGTGGCCTAGTATTAAATGTGATATATGCATACATATGCTTCGAATCCACATGAGAGCTTTGTCACTAGCAGTTTGTAAGAGTCTGGTTCGGATCCCCAGAGTGCCGGCACGCCACTCTGATGTATATGCGAAGTCGTGCCGGGGTGCTTGTTTTATTTATCTGTGAATTGCCCCCTGTGTTGCTCGTTTGCCTTTCTGCTTTTCATGCTTCCATCTGAGCCTGAATCTACAGTCTGCGAGTACAAGTTAGACCCGCGCCCGTTTTGCGAATCCACGAGCCGGCGCGGCAGAAGCGCGTCGCCGCCTGGCACGTTTTACGTGGCACAGCAATAGACACGCATGTCGCCGTTTCGCGGCGCTGGAGATCCGCAGCTGTCCGAAAACGTTCGCGAATTCAGAACACGCTCGTGAATTCTCACAGAGGGGCATTTTCCCCGTTGAGCGCGTAGCGGCGAGATAACCCGAAGCTGCGTTTATCATAAATTCACACCCGCGACGGCGAACCGTTACAGGCACTCTCAGCAGTATTCACGTGTGTGCACGATGCGCCCGGCCTTTTTGTGCCATATTTTGCCCCATTTGCTATGCGAATTCGAACCCCGCAGGGCTTGCTCGCTGAATATGCTCAAACCGGCGTATGTGACCGGCGTTTGGGAATGCACAACCGTAGCCGCGCTAACTCCGTCGAGCCGTGACACCTGACTTTTGCCGTTTGACGAGGTTGTAGCCGAACCCATGTTTTCCCCACAGTTTGTATGATGTTTACCTTTGTGAATTCGACCTGCGCAGGCCGTGGCAACGTTGAATTCCCCGAACGGACCTGTGTGACAGGTTGTGGGAATTCACGGCTGACGGCGCGCCAGCTTGAGTCCAGACACCTGACTGCAACCTTTTGACAACATTGCAGCCGAACGCATGTTTCCCCCTCAGTTTGTATTGTGTTTGTCTTTGTGAATTCGACCCACGCGACGGGCGTTGGCAGCGGTGAATTCCCCGACGGGCCTGTATGGCAGGTTGTGGGAATTCATGGTTGGCGACGCGCCAGCTCGGGTTTGGACACCTGACCCTTGCCTTTTTGCCATGCGTGTGCTCGAAGCACGCCTTTTGTCCGCAGTTTCTTTCATAAGTTTCGACGTGAGCTCGTGCTTGGCTGCTCAAAGGGCGCCAACTAGGCCTTATGGCAGGTTGGGGGCATTCACCGCAGGAGCCGCTCGTGCCGCGACCCGGGTGCACGGCACGCGAGCCGCAGTGAATGCCCAATTGTAAAGTGTTGTTTTGTTCTGCTGGAACGGTGTCACCTAACAGAGAGCCGAACCTCTTCGTTAGAATATACTTAAAAAACTTGCCCTCCAATGCCGCACCCACATCTCAAACCCAAAATCCCTCACAACACCCCACACTCAACCACAACAGAGATACACCGCCACTTTAGCACCCAGCAATACCCCCACGCCCCGCCAGCCCCTACATTGCCGCCCCTTGTTCATAATCGCGACAGACATGGTCGCTGACCGCTGGATGCAGAATTCCGCGAACGTGAAGTTAGGGTTCCCAAGTGAAGACATAACTTTCTAAAAATTGAACCAAATCCGGCGATGGATGAGTCAAATTGGAGTGGATTTCGACGAGTAAGACGCCGGTGACGTCAAACAAGTCGTGCGGCAAGCCACTTGTCCTGCAGGAGCGGTGCTGCTGTCCAGAAAGGCGAGGGCGCGTTTGGGTGCGTGTCGAAAACGTAACTCTTCGTAAAATTAACCAAATCGGGCGATGTAAAAGCCAAATTGGGGTGAAATTCGACGAGGAAAACGGCGGTGAGGTCAAAAATAACGTGCGGTAAGCCAGTCTTGCCGCAGTACGGGCGCTCCTGGCCAGAGTGTAGGGCTTCGTAGGCTAGACGCCATCGTTGGAACGAAGCAAGGCGAAATTGTAAAATGCGTAAAAGCGGTAGGGCGCTGGTGCAGCCCAACTCTCGGATGGTTTGATGAGAAAATTTGTCGCGGCCGCGATCGCTAACGGTGGCCGAAGACGGAATGTGGTGGCTGTCGTGAGGACGAAACAACTGCCTAGACGGCGTTGATGTGCGAGGAGGGCTCGACGCGCTCCAAGGACCAAAAGAAACTAAACCGAACACCCACAAGTGGTGGCCGATAACCTGACAAGAAACAAGATATATAGATATAAGGATATATATATATATGACCACTTCCACGACTCAGATATGCTGGAGGTTATAATGGGGGTATAACGCCGTAAATTAATAGGTAAACGCCCCCCACCCGGTTGTGCTTGATATTGGATGGATCAAATGGAACATTCAGACCGCCCCCAAGTTCAAGAATAATAATACGAAAAATAAAATCACTTTGGCGGGCAAACTAGCGCAGTGCACACTGTTAAGGTAATGCTAAGGCGAGTATTTCAATTCGAAGCGCTGTGCACGGCTTTACTTTGCGAAGTTTAAAAATGCTTTTGCGAGCAGCTTGCGAGACGTTTGAAATTTATTTCGTCGCAAAGCCGAACGTTGATGCTGCAAACGCATATTTCACCATTCGCAGTATGCGTCCTATTTGGCACCGTGCTGACGAGCCTACTTGCGAATAGTATGCCGACAAGCAGAAAGGCGTGCACGGTCTTGAATTTTGCGATAAGTGATAGATGTTCACGTTGCACCTCTAAGCTCGCAGGATGCAGCAACGCACACTTGTTGGCCCAGCAAGAAGCGTATAGCGAATGGCGGCTTCCTCGTGGGGCGCCAACCTCGCTCATTCAACCCGAGGCGCTAACGTTGCGTGACCAAGAGGGGGCAGGATGCGATCGCTTCCGCTTCGACAGCATCAAACAATAAAGCTACTACTGCCAATGCCGCGAGACGCGCATCATCAGCTGAGACCGTTGTTAAGAATGGCAGAGAAGTTGGTAAAGTCGAAGCCCCGTTAAAGTGGACAACAAAGAGACGGCGCACAACATCAGACTCGCGTTTAGCTGTCGGTGCGCACATCCTTTCTTTACCAACATAAAGTTATCATGTCCAGTATTCAGTGTGGATGGTCATCTCAGTATGCACGCTCTAACTCAGCCACGCGCGCGGGCATGCTTATGTGAGTGGCGTATGCTCATGTGTTGCATTATCATCGATGATATGACTGGTGTGTGTACTCGGCATGCAATATTGTCGTATGGCATATACAATTATAGATAACGAAACAAAGTGATACAACGAAACATTCCTCGTTGATCGAGGAACTTCATCTGCAGCCACCATTGAGGACAAAGACGCCGATACAAGCCTGGAGCGTGGGTGATCCACAACGTAAGTCGCCGGCGACGTTTCATTCCGAAGCAAAAACCGAAGGCATAGTATATCCGCCTCGACCTCGGCCATCTGGGGATATCATAGAAATCAGCCGATTCCAAACGTTCACATCGTGTGGCACATGGCAGATTTGTAGCTCATATGAAGGCTGAATGTGGGGCTGATCGATGGCAGATTTCGAGCTCGAGCAAAGGCTGAACGATGTGGGGCTGATCGATGGCAATGTACGTAATATTGATGTATAATGATCGATGCCATTATTCACAAACGACACTCGGCTGACTAATGAACGATGACCCGACATGCAAGTCCACAATTTTGGCACAGGGTGTACATGTGTTGGCGCGCATGTGCAAGCACTGCATGCATGCGATGATGCGCGCCACCTGTGTGCATGCTGCGCATCGTCATGTATCCACGCGCGCGGGTAGTGATCCTGAGCATGCTCTCGCAGTGGCAACGATGTTTCCGCTGCCAACGCGTTTGTGGTATTGTCGTGCATACGAAGAGCGGCAGCCCATTTGTGATGCATGCAGGCTGTTCTAATACATACAATGTGTGTGTGTGTGTTTTGTAGAACAGGGTCATGGTGGCGGAGATTGATGAGACGTCATTCGTGTACGTGTATAAGTGTGTGATGATAAAGGCGTTTTACAAATACGCAGGTTGATCGTAGGGGAGCGAGGTGGATGCGACGTTCTCCGTGCTCCGCTTTACAACATCTTCGGTTGGTATATTAGTGCGAGCTGCCTCGTTGTTACGCATGGTTGGACACCGTATTACGTATGTGTGCGATGAGAATAAGCGCGTGCAAACACACACGCACAAAGCACACAGCACAAAGCATTTTTCACATCAACTCGATCACGAATTGTTAATCTGAATAAGTATCCCATCAATGCATTTTTTACTCTACCCAACACAAATATATATTGTATCTCGGTAGGCTCCTTTTACCATCATTGCCACATGACTATATCAAATAATGTTGCCTCAGCGTGCTGCCTCGCACGCGCGCACACGCACACACCACACACACCCACCGGACGGTGAGCATCATATCAAGCCCGTTGATACTTGATCGGCTGATGAACGAGGACGACGTCCACATGACTTCCATCAGATGTTGGTCCGGGTTCAATCCCCGGCGTCCTGCCAAAGTGAAGTGTGCTTTCACGGTTTTCAGGCCGGATATTGTTTAATTACACTCTGGCTTACTATTGTGTGCATATTGCATAATTACTTCTTAAATATAGAATATACATGCGCACGCGCCTTTGTATACTGTGTGCGTCAGTGTGTGGCGCGCGCGCATGTATGTGTGTATGGCACGTGTATGCATTGGTACAGTGTGAGATAGATTGTGAATCACATGTCCTGGTGTGTATATATATATATATATTATACACCCTGCCATATATATATATATATAGTAGGGATCTCACTCTATATCCCGCTTGTAATACAAATCATCAAATTATAATGCCCTGCATGAATTTTACAACACACATCACGCTTACACATATACATCGACAATGCACACCGGTGATCTGCCATAGAAAACATGGGACGGAGATCAATTATGAAACCATCACTATGAGCGTCTCTGGAAATCAAATAATATGATATGTACAGCCTCATGTATACATTCGTGATAATCATGTATATAAACTCATTATGGACACGTATACATTCATATGCAACCTACACGACAAGCAACAACTATATTTTCAAGAGTGTAGTGAAGTAACGTGGTATACACAACACCGCGCAATTGTATGATGAGGCATATATACATATACCAAGTATGCAATGTAATTGGACAAGCCAGGTTGTGTCTATGCACACACGCACACTCAATGCACATGTGTGTGTGTGTACGTAGCTAGTCCGTGTGCGCTGGTGTGATAATCACATATTTTTTAGTAAGCAAAGAAGTTAACATAATACATGCCTGCGTATTTACACGTGTGGGCGTGCATAATGCTTATAGAGATACATACGTTTACCTAATCTGGTATTGGATTCGATCCCTTGTGTCCCGCTTAGTATTTTAAGTTCAAATGTCTGCCTATGTGCGTGCACGTAGGTGACTGAGTATAATGATGTGAACAGTGCTTACTCTGCTTACTAACAAATTCAGTTTTATGTCGTCAATTTCTCTTGATTAGTCTGAGTAAGAGTCAGAGCGCAACCAATATAATGGGGAATATCAGATAGATATTGCATGACTGCAAGCCATGGCTCAGTCCCACAGCATATATCAGTGTACAAACGCAATGCACCGATGCCAACTCACCAAGTTGCCACGCACACACAGCAGGTACACTATTAATAGCAGCTTGTTTTTTGGCAGTTCGTCCATCGAGAATAATGGCGTCCATGCAAAACCAAGTTTGATGTTGACATTAGTGTGTGGGTGTTACGAATTATGAATAAAGCAGCCCACATTATTTATACCTGGATACTTTATTGATAATAGATCAGGCAAGCGTTACATAGCAAGGTGCAATTTGCTGAATTATGGCCGGTATCGCTATTTTTAGTATGCTAGTCCATTTCACACTACCTTAAAATCCTAACCAGGGTGCTTTTGAAATCTAATGAGCATATGGGGACATCATAGTAGATTGATTTCGAATCATTAAAATTGCTGGATGAGAATGATGAACTGATTGTTGCAAGCGTGCGCAAGGTGTGAATTGCTAACTTGCGGCAGAAATCGCCAATTTATTATATTTTACTACTTTAAACATCTAATCAGGGCGCGCTTAACATGTAATGGGCATGTGATGACATGCAAGATTGACCTCACCGTATACAAACCGGCGGTCGTTGATAATGATAAGCTGATCAAGACGTTGACGGTGTGCAAAATACTAAATTATTGTCGAAATTGCCATTTAAGTCCATTTTATGACCTTGAAACCCTAATCAGGGTGCTTGAAAGCATGTCGTGAGCACATGGAGACCTCAAAGATCGATCTCCCATTATTTAAAAAGGGTCGGTTATAATGATAAGCTGGTCGAGGCAAACGTTGATGCGATGTAAATTGCTGGATTATGGCCGAAATCGCCATTTGAGGTCATTTTGTGATCTTAAAACCCTAATCATGATGATTGTAAAATGCGTTGTGCATATGAGGACCTCAGATATCGATCTCCCCTTGTAAAAACGGTCAGAGAGATTGATAGGTTAATCAAGGCAAGCGTTAACGGAGTGTAAATTGCCAAATTAAGGCCGGAATCGCCATTTGAGGTCATTTTGCAACCCTAAATGCTCTGATTAGGGTCGTGTAACATCGAATTGGCATGTGGGCACATCAAATATCGATTCCCCACTATTGAAAATGTTAGTTGAGAATGATAACGCGTAGTGGGCACGCTTCAAATGGCCCATTAAAATTTTGGGCAGTTTCAGCATATCTGAGTCGTGGAAGTGGTCATATATCGGGGCTGAGGAGCATAACAGGTACGCGGGGGCGGATGTTCTCGGATACTAAGATGGTATAAAATACTTAGTTGAGTGTTTTATGGCACACGGATAACTGTGACAACGGACACTGGTGACATCTCGGGTCAAGGGGTGACAGACAGGTGACCCACTGTGCCTCCCCCTTACAATGGGGGGGGCAAGATTGGGTTCCCCGTGAATCACGCGCATAAGCGTACGCCGATCGCTAATCATATCGAAATACTTGCGAAACTAGTCGGACCAGAGAAATCACCATGTGTTTTGCGTATGTCGTGCGCGATATAACATTCTAGATGGCATGCGCACCATGGCAATGAGTTGGTATATGTCAAGGTACCGTATCGGTTCCCAAAACGCGTATCGATAGATTTCGATATAATGAAGTTTGGTGTCGACAGATACCGATAACATTGCAAAACTTGTCGACAGATGTGAATAACATTATTATTGTTGTCGACAGATACCGATAACTACACGAAAGTTGTCGACAGATACCGACAAGAAACGAAAACTTGTCGACAGATATTGATATTCCAAAAAAATTCCGATATATCGATATATCGGGGATATCGACAGCAAGTGATAAATTTGTCCAAATATGACCCTTACGACGTCTAGAATCTATTATTGCGGCAACCATAGGTTGGACGACTAGCAAGTGCACCCTAGCCTGTGTGTGAACTCTCTAATGTCTACGTGTTCATGGAGGCCATCATAGAATGTTGGATGGTACCCTCCTCCAAAAAAGTGCAATAGAAGGGTTAAAAAAGGGAGGGAAAGTGCCTTCTTACCCGCAGGTTCTTCGCGAGGTCGTTTATGCCTCGCTCTTTCCTCTATGCGCTTCTTTTCCTACTCCATGGCCATCTTCTCAGCGTAGGCCTCCCTGAAGGCTTCGATCTCCGCGTCATGCCCGGGGATGTCGTCGACCGGCTCCCACGTGTCACCCTCCTTCGTAAGAAGTACACCATCTTTGCGCCACCTAATAAAAAACTGCTCAACACCGTAGCTTTTTCTTTCTCCTAGAATTTCTGACACCTCGTAATAAGCGTCTTCGCTGCCGTTAATGTCGTAAGGGTTACGCTGTGTTCGCTTGACTGGGCCTGATCCTTGTGCGACCAGAACCGTGCTTGTAGAGCTCCTGCGGGATTTCCGAGCACGACCCATCCTGAATTTCGTTACAGATCGATAAGTCTACTTTTCAAATTCCTAAAAGAATACCTTGTCACAGTTCAATATTGTGTCACGAATACTCCTTGATCGATACGATTGAGCAAATGAAAACCCTAAAAACCCCCAATATGGGAACGATATGGCAGTTGATGAATGTGCATCATGAACGAAAGCCAATGGAATACTCGTAAGAAAAGCACGCAAGATCGATCGCTCCGTGGGTGTTCCAAAGTCAACGCCAAGGCATGCATCCAACCACCGCCAGCCGCCACACGAGCCACAGTGCGGGATGCGCACGATCCGACATCCGAGATATCGATATTTCCGATATCATCAAATGTTATCGATATCCTTGTCCACAAAATGTTGTCGACATATACCGATAAAACTGCAAAACTTGTCGACAGATATGAATAACACCGTTATTGTTGTCGACAGATACCGATAACTACACGAAAGTTGTCGACAGACGATACCGATATCTCCGATATATCGATATATCGGATATCGGAGATATCGATACGGTGCCTTGGTATATGTGTCTAGTCAACATGGATACCAAATATGCGTCCACACGAGGCTTATTGCACGTGCGACGGGTCTTTGCGCACTTACATGTCGAAAAGCTGATATTCATACTGATTTTAGACTTATGGCATTTAAGTGTTAACCGAGACTTACTGTAGTCTATTAACCGAAAGTGAAAGCATTCTGACTGTAACCCGATATATAGCCGTAACTATATGTCTGGCACTTACTCTGGCTGAGCCCATAGAGCCTCCGGAAAGCGATTTTTTCATACTTAAGATTGTTTATTTTTATTTTCTGGAATCCTAAATTTATAGAGTCTCTACTGGCGAATGGTCCGGAGCGCGGAGGTTTCAGGTTTATACGAGCTGCTTTCCATTGCTTCCTGTCGAGAATCGCGCGATCGGCCGCGCAGCGGCCGAAGCTCGTAACTCGTAACCTCTGGCAAGCCAGAGTGACATGACAATGACACTCCAACTCCAAGCTCGAAGCTGTTCAGCTGTACAGTCGAGTGCTGTGACAAAGGGTGCATGCGCTGCGCCGCTGCATTGTGATTTTGAATTTCAAACTTTTTATGACATTTTACGAGATGACAAACGAAAGCTGCGAAAGTTTTGAAAAAGTTTTTAGGCGAAAATTGCGCGACATCCCTGCTGCTCATGCTCGTTAGATTGCAAAAGTCATGGTCAGGAAACAATCTGACGATGACATGTGGCACGAACCTTTGCAAAACTTTTCAAAACTTTCGCATCTGGAATCCCATATTGCATATACTTTTGATTGACCCGAGTTGAATGTTCAAAAAATTTGCTCTGTCGTATGACAGTTCACATTGGGGTTTCCACTTTTCCCAGACCTGAGTACAGATTCTTTTCAAGAGGAATACACATTTCGCTATCTGATATATTTCGTCAAGGGGGATGCACTACGGCCTATCAAACAGCACTAATGTCCGCAAATCTGTTTTGCGATCTACTATTTAACTTTAGAAGTGGGGCGCATCACCCAGGGGACACTTCCGCTTTCCTTTTAGTTCTCTGAGCTCTGAACACTCATAGACGGGGCCACGCAGCACATTTTTATCCACTTACAGCCTCTGTATTAGTTGCGTTATTACAATGATTCCTCCAGTTGAATGTCAGTCGTTGGATGATGACGCCTGGTACGAAGCCAATATCACAGTTTCGAACAGTCGAAAGGGCAACATACTCTCTGTCGAGCTGATCCAATTTCCTGGGCACACTGAAGACATGAGCTTAGATGACCTTGAGAAGCGTCTGCGGTTCAGTTCGGAGGCCGTGAAGGTGTTCTTGCACTTCGCCCTCTCGTATCTGCCACGCGTATGCCATATGCAAAGCGAAATACGAAATATGTCAACGTGTGCTCGGCAGACCTGCGGTGTCCTTGTATCGCCAACCTTGCCTTCCGAAACCTTCACTACAGACTATTCAAACGTTTTTTTTTCACGCGCTTTACTCCGCACCGTGCCCCTGCAGCTCGACACTTGCCGGAGCCACCTGCAAACCTTCGTGTTTCACATATTAGGCTGCTTCGTCTTGCTGGTTTCCTTTCAGCACAGATTCTGCGCGCCGTTTTAACTCAAATCGTCTTTCTGAAGGGCTGGATGTCATATTTCAGGATGAACAGTGTGGAGGCATTAAGCCGGGGCTCGTCGTATGTGCCTGTAAAAAACGGTATCCAGTTCTCGAGGTTGCTTTCCTTGCTCCCGTTATGCCCTTCCCGTCTTGTTTCTTCTAAACCCCGTTCTGTGCACTGTTATCAGAGCCGACTCTGTTGCGTACTTCACGGCCACGGTAAACGACGTGTACCGGGGTTCACACACAAATTCAATATGCGACTGCACCTTCACCGTCAACTGGATGAGACGGCTGGATGAGGAGCAGCAACCGGAGCCTCCAGAAACGGTCACCCTCTCTGACGTGGCGTTTCTATCTCCCAGGCACATCGCCGAACATCCGTGCTTTGCGCAGTGGCGAGAGGCTCTCACAGAGGCATCGACACAGCTTCGCGATCATTCACCTACAGCTCCAAAGGACGCTTCGAGTAACTTATCGAAGGGCAAGAGCAAAACCCCACCAGTATCCATCGCAGCTTTTGCGAACTGCGTAGAGGTGAAAGAGCGCCAAGTAAAAGGTAAGTCATCGATCTGGGACAGTCTGGCTCCCCTAAGTCTGTCCGCTTCACGAGGAAATCGACAACGTTATCCTGACCTCGTGGTTCCGACCTCCCGGAAGGATATCACGTGCAGATTCGAAGATGAAAAAGTCAAAGGAGATCGATTCGCAGAGTTGTCAGAGTCCTGGCATCTCTTTTTCTTTGCTTGTCCGTCCAGTATGTGTCAAAATCAATTTCCCGTGGCCCTGAGACTTCGGCCGTGCTTGAATTGCCGAGTTTGAGAGGAGGCTGGGTGAGCACTATACCTGCGCGGTGAAACAAGGGGCTGGCCATATACTTCGCCGGTGCATTGGAAGGGGAAGCTTGCCGATCACTACAGCGGTGCACTGAACGCAACCACTGGACGAGCACGGCGTCGATGCGCTGCCCCGTGCGCCTACCGAAGGGGACGGAGGCTCTCCCAGGGGACAGCCGTGGCAGGGCGCAGAAGGCGCAGGGTTCCGGGAAGTCGCAGAGGACCCATCAGGTATTGTTGTTGTGAAGGATCCATCTGTCTCGAAGTTCGGAGAGGGCTGATGTGTCCAGGGTACCGCTGTGGCAGGTATGGAATGCATGCTTTGCCACGGGAAGAGTGCTAAGTGTCACCCGGTTGGCGACTTGCTATTCCTGAAGGTGTAGCACCCTTTCTGTAGTATGATTCCGTGCCATCTGCAGGGTCAGCATACCTCTAGCCAACGAGAGGGCCTCGTTTCTACGGCCCTCACCTCGTGCAACAGCCCTCGCTTGTGAGCAACGGCCCTTGTGAGCGAACTGACAGGAACATCCGTCTGGGCCCGAGCCGGCGCACCGCCATCCAGGCCGTGGTGGCTCATGCCCCCCATGTTATGATCTGATTGGCAGGCACACCCGTCTGGGCCCGAGCCGGCGCACCGCCATCCAGGCCGTGGTGGCTCATGCCCCCCATGTTATGATCTGACTGGCAGGCACACCCGTCTGGGCCCGAGCCGGCGCACCGCCATCCAGGCCGTGGTGGCTCATGCCCCCCATGTTATGATCTGATTGGCAGGCACACCCGTTTGAGCATGAGCTTACGCATTACCATATGCACGGTGTGGTGGCTCATGCCCCCCGTGTGCGCTGTGCTGGCTGGGACGAACCACAGACTTTGTTTATTACCCACGAGATGTGAGGCTCTACTGAAGTTTTCTCTCGAGGGTGCATGTAAATCCTGTGGCAGAGCCTCGACGGGCAGTTCACGACTTACTCGCATGAGAACTGCGCGAAATGGTCCGACGGGGTCACCTTCGTGGCGGGCGTGTATGGCAGCAAAGATCGGTTCAACAATTTCGTCTCAATGGTGTGCACAACAAGCTTCATCCAACCCGCAAGGCGTATCAAGCGCAGTGTCTGGCGTCTTGTGAAGCGTCTCAAGCGCAGTGTCTGGCGCCATGTGAAGCGTCTCAAGCTCAGCGTCTGGCGCGATGTGAAGCAGCCCCGTGGTTTCCACGGTCTGTCCAGGGGTTCTTCACATGGTGCTCCGATACTATTCCTCCTGTTGCTTCCCCTGGCCTGCTGCCCGCATGCACGCATGCGCCCGGTGCCTACCTCGAGCTGTTCCTGAAGCCCGGGCACCGAGCCAGCTTCTTGCTGGCACCGCGACTGCCTGCGCAGTGACATCCTTTTGGCCGGCGCCGCCTGCTCCCCTCCGAGGCACTGAGAAGCCGCTCCGTGGATCTGGGGGGTGAGCGTGCAGTCCAAGGCTGCGGCGGAGAGGACATGCTCTGTTTGCACTTTGCACGGGGCCTCAATGGCCTGTCCAGGGGAGAAATGCACGGCGCGCTTCCACTATTTCGTGAGCGTCCTCTATCTCCCCGCCTGCCCCCTCTTTCCTTTCAAGTCGCTGCCCACCAAGGTTTTCTGGCAGTATTCTTGCGCACGTGCATCTTTTCTGCTGCGTCGCCTACATGCCGTGGAGATGGTGGTGGACTTGGGAATAGGTGTTGGTCTGTATTTGTCATCAAAGCTGTCTCTTCCACGTGGACCTGCAGTGATCCGTGTGCCCACTCGAGAACGCCATGGAGCTCGGTGTCGTCTGGCTCTACCTTCTCTGTACTGCGTGCCATCCATTATTTGAGTCCGGGTTGTGTGTGGGGTGCCGGGATGGGGGCTGCGGCTGAGGGGAGGGTGGCAGTGCGCTTACGCTGAAGGAGTGTTTGACGAATCTACGCACGAGCTTCGGTGCAAGACATGTGTAAATCGTGCGTCCCCACCCGCCAGATTGGTGTGTGGCTTTAATGTGTTGATGGCAATCAATTGTGATGTCTACCGGACATTCTCAAGGCGGTCGTTGCATGCAGTCATATCATGTCACGAGGTGTAATTGTGGCGGGTTGAGACGTGGCTTGATGGGGATTGGCTGTAACATTGGCAGAGCAACCGAAGGACACATGGATGGAGGTGGAGGAGGGGCCTAAGTCCGGTCGCACCAGGAAGTCGACCCGGCTCAAGCGCAAGCCAGACATGTTGGAGGTGTCCCAGCGCATCAGTGCCCGCCCGGGAAGCAAGCGCGGGCGCCCTCCCAAAGTTGCAAGGGTGGACGACGAGGATGACGAGGATGACGAGGAGGATGAGGATGAGGATGACGAGGACTTTCAGACGGGTGGCAGCAGGGCACGCAAGGGGCGGGGCCGGGTAGAGGTAAAGCGAGGTAGAGGTAGACCTCGGAAGAAGGATTCGGAAGACGAGGATGAGGATGATGACAACGGGTCCGAGGAGGAGGAGGAGGAGGAGGAGGAGGAGGAAGATGAGGACGAGGTCCTCGCTGACCGGCAGCGCCGATTGAACTCCAAGCCGCGCCGCCAGCCAACACGCAAAGCCAACAAGGTGTGCAGTCCACAAGACCCTCTCTTGGCTCACACACAGGTTAGGTTTAGACCCTCTCTTGGATCGACAAAAGTATGGTTGGACCCTCTCTTGGCTCAGACACAGGTTATGTTTAGACCCTCTCTTGGCTCAGACACAGTGTGGTTGGACCCTCTCTTGGCTCAGACACAAGTATGGACGGACCCTCTCTTGGCTCAGACACAAGTATTGTTGGACCCTCTCTTGGCTCAGACACGAGTATGGTTGGACCCTCTCTTGGCTCAGATACTGTTGGAATTCAGCGGTGGGTAGTTTGCAAAAAGCGAGCGTAAACTTTCATTCTCAAAAGATATAGCAGTTCGCAGCTTGAAACGCCACGAACATTAGCGCCCAATCATTACTGATTGGGCAGTGTAAGTGAAAGTTCACTAATGAGAGTCAGACGTGTCACTGTCGAGTTCATAACGACTGCAGTGACACGCCTGCGATGGGCCGATGAACTCTCCGGCCCACTTTCAGAAGATGGGCCGCGAGCTATTACACACTGTGTCTTGCCGATGGTCATCATATGATCCAACGGCCACGATTAGTTCAGCAGATCTACAGATCTAGATCTAAGGGTTTCATAGGGTTTCTTTAGGGTTTCTTCAGGGTTTGAGCATCCTGACTACTGTACAAGGCCTAGACAGTCATGCTTTACACCAAACTGATCAGCAGGCACTGCAGATTCCAATACCCCTTCTAAAGGGTGACTGTCTAGCTAATGCCAGTTCTCGGGTATGGTGCCCCTTCAGTCTGTCACACCCAGTCTTAGGGATGGTGCCCCTCCAGCTCCAGTGATATGGGGATGGTGCCCCTTCAGTCCTTATTTGATCATCACGGGGTAGGTTGTCAAGATATCCTCTCGTAGTGCAGGATAAAGCTCAGGATGTCCAGATAGTCCAACCTGACAAGCCTCGGGATCATCATCCTCATGCGAGTCGGAGCCCGAGTCCATATCAGGGATGGAGTCATCAAAGTTGTCACCAAAGTGGTCACCATCATCATCCTCGGTGAAAACCTTCATAGAGTCGAAGATGTGCTTGGTGGCGCCACAATCCAGAACAGCGCTCTTGCCCATAGTGGAGCGGGGCGCAACCCGCAGGTCAGGATCCACCACCCCTCCGGCCACCTTAGCACAGCGAGCAACAGCATCAGTAGGCACCGCCAACACTCTGTCCAGCACAGAATAGTTGTTGGAGAGGGCGAGTCCAGAGGATGGAGGGTCCACCAAGGCAAGATTTACCAGAGTTACTCCCAAAGACCAGGTGGATCGGAGTCACGGGGACATCAGAGAAGTCAGAAGTCACCGAAGTCGGGAGAGTGTGCTCATTGTTCCAGCGACATGCAACCTCACGGAGAGCAAAGAAAGTCTCACCGGCGTCCTCCAGGCCAGAGTGTAAGCCAGATCGCCCACCCTCACCGAGAGCAAATAAAGCTTCACCGGTGTCCTTCAGGCCAGGCTGTAAGTCAGATTGCCCATTCTCATGGAGCGCAAATAAAGTCTCACCATTGTCAGAGTGCTACTCCTCCTCGCCAGCATATATGTCCTCACCAGTCTCATCCAGACCAGGGTGTAAGTCAGATTGACCAGCCTCTCGGAGAGCAAATAGAACCTCACCACTTTCCTCAAGGCCAGGATAAAGCTCAGGTTCTCCAGCTGCAGCACCAAGGTGCTCACCAGGCTTCGGTAATTTACCATGCCTCTCGTAGTCCGCAACCTTCTTAAGAATTGCCGCCTTGGTAGAGGGGGAAGCCTTCTCGAAGAACGCCTCCCGCGCCTCGACGTCCTTGATGAAGCAGTCTGTAGAAGGGTGGCCACGTCTGTGACAGATAGAGCAAGGGACCTTGCCAGCAGCCTCATATTCAGAATTGTTGTCGGTGTGGTTCACTGAGTGGGCAGTGTGCGTCACAGCATCGCGCGGGGCGAGTATTGTGTCGTAATGAGATGTGACCTGGTCAGCCAGCACGTCCGCAGTAGGGAGGGCCTCGACCATGAATTTGGCCTTGAGGAGCATACAGTCGGGATGCAGTCTCACAATAGCCATAGCAGTGTACATGGCCTCAACCGTCTCCATATAGAGAGGTTTGCCAGAAGGCGTAACGCGCGTGTTCATGGAGTACTCGTGTATACGCCGAAGAGTCTCCTTCGCTTCCAGAAACGCCGAAAGAGGAGGAGAAAGATTTGAAAGTCGATTAGGTAGCAAGAACAGCTTATCCACCTGGTTGATGAAATAGACGCCACTAGTGTTGCGTCGTTTTTGGAAAGCGCAAGCCAGGCTCCGTGATCGTCAGAGTACGGTTCAAAGCTGCGAACAACAGCGTTTTCAGTGCCAGTGGTAACGCGACAGAGGAAGTCATAAAATAGTTGATTCGCTTCCTCAAGATAGGACTCGTCCCCCCTCAGCATATGAAGTGGAGTCGATTCCGAAAGCAATAGCGCAAGAGAAGGGTGACGCAGAGAAGGACGAATTTTCGCAAGCCACTCGTCCCAAATTCCTTCCTGGTCAGAATTTTTGCCAGAGAAGTGCGAGTCCGCGGAAAGTCCTTTAGTCATATCAGAAAGAATTGGTAAAGGTCATCGCCCACCAGCGAGCGACGAAATAAAATGCTGGTCCACAGGGACAGCGGGGCGGTGACTTTGGTCTGAGATTGTCAGACCAAGGCTGTGGAGCTCGCAAAGTTGAGCACCCATAGTCTTAACCATGTCCGTAAGTGCCGAGATTTGCTCTTGTTGGCTACACAGCGCAACAACAGTATCCCGCGGAGTTGGTTCGCCCGGCTTCTCCTCAGACGCTGGTACGCCAAGATCAGGATTAGACGGCGGGGTCACCTGGCTTCTGCTTCTTCCCATAATGAATTTGCGTACGCGCAGCGGAAATTAGCGTGATAAACAAAATAGAACGCACTTACAAAGTAAGTGGGCCCATAACCTGTTGGAATTCAGCGGTGGGTAGTTTGCAAAAAGCGAGCGTAAACTTTCATTCTCAAAAGATATAGCAGCTTGAAACGCCACGAACATTAGTGCCCAATCATTGCTGATTGGGCAGTCTAAGTGAAAGTTCACTAATGAGAGTCAGACGTGTCACTGTCAAGTTCATAACGACTGCGGTGACACGCCTGCGATGGGCCGATGAACCCTCCGGCCCACTTTTAGAAGATGGGCCGCGAGCTATTACACACAGTGTCTTGCCGATGGTCATCATATGATCCAACGGCCACGATTAGTTCAGCAGATCTACAGATCTAGATCTAAGGGTTTCATAGGGTTTCTTCAGGGTTTGAGCATCCTGACTAATGTACAAGGCCTAGCCAGTCGTGCTTTACACCAAACTGATCAGCAGGCACTGCATATTCCAATAGAAATGAGTATCGTTGGACACTCTCTTGGCTCAGACACAAGTATGGTTGGACCGTCTCTTGGCT
>LGRX02034501.1:0-23810 GCA_001247695.2 Cymbomonas tetramitiformis | reverse complement strand
TATTATATATTTAATTTTATTTATACTGTCGTGTCGTGTCGTGTCATGTCGTGTCGTGTCGTGTCGTGTCGTGTCGTGTGTACAGTGACACACTGAGTCGTGTGTCACAGCTCACTGTGTCGTGTGTCACAGCTCTACTCTGTGTCGTGTACAGCGTACATTGTACAGCCTGCGATTCTGGCTTCATTTTTTCGCACTGTTAAGGGGAATTCGACAATGACACAGTGTTAAGAGCCACTGAATTTTCGGAATCCGTTCACACATTTCTCAGATTTGAAGAATGAAGACGTAAAAAAACTGAGACAGAAATCGTATACAGCGTACAGTGTCACAGTGTCTGGCTTCATTTTTTCGCACTGTTAAGGGGAATTCGACAATGACACAGTGTTAAGAGCCACTGAATTTTCGGAATCAGTTCACACATTTCTCAGATTTGAAGAATGAAGACGTAAAAAAAACTGAGACAGAAATCGTATACAGCGTACAGTGTCACAGTGTCTGGCTTCATTTTTTCGCACTGTTAAGGGGAATTCGACAATGACACAGTGTTAAGAGCCACTGAATTATATTTCCCGATTTTTCAAAAGAGGGGGATCTTCGATTCCATCTCCGATTTTTTCCCCAATATTAGACCCTCTTCGTATAACAGTAGCAGTATCGTGTCCACGAGGTATCATGCGGATGGAGGGCCGCGGCCGGGCCGGGCCTATCGTATGCTATCGTGTCATTGTATGCCTTTGCCTATCGCTATGCTATCGCTATCGATATCGTATGCCTCTCGTCTGCTGATCTGCCCTCTCGCTCTGCCTCTCTGCAGACTCTCTCAAAAAATCGGGTATAACTTGCGGCACACATGAGATGACACGCGAATGCAGTGGCGAACTCGGAACTGGCGAACTGGCATGGCATGGCATGGCAATGTGTATGTCATCGTAATCGTTTGGCCGTCGTCAGATTGAATTTTCGTTGGTGTCGCCCGTTGGGATTCGAGATTTGATTAGGTGTTTAAGTAATTTGCCCTGGTCCGTCCTTATAAAGACAAAAGAGCAGGGGTCTTCAACGGAAGTGGAGGTATCTGAATCTCATCAACCGAACGTTGGATTCAGACAACCAGCAGTGCCTCGCGTGTCCCGTCCTTCACTTGTGTGAACATTACTGAAGGTTTTTATGGCACTTGCAAAAGGTGCAATTAAAGAGCCTTTCACGGATATTGTCGACTCATTCTAGATACTTATTCAAACTCGGCACCACACTGAACTATCAGCTGTGAGAAAGCCTGGGGAATATCACGCCTATCCTATTCTCAAATATAAGAGAAACAAACGGATTTACCTCGACACGTAGCTGCAAGAATCGCTCCCCCCACTGCAAAAATATGACAGCGTTGAACATGTTTTTCTGCTTCTTGTTTCTTGCGTTACACCTTGACACCACCGCAGCCTTCTCTAACGCGGCTGGGAGCTGTGATCACGCTGGCGTGCAACATGGCTTGGACCTTTTTGACCCCCAACCTAACGATGGAGGGTACATCATCCGTATCGAAGGGGGTGGCAAGGCACTCAGCAACGCCGCGCAGCATGGAGCGCAAACCCTAGTTATTGTGGAGGGCTCCAGCCCATACAAGGGTATCCTCGTGCAGGCAGCTGATGCGCAAGGTGCCCCCTTGGGTGCCTTTGGTGGGGCTGATCTGGCCAAAGGTCTCCAAGTTCATCCACAGTGCGATTACGGTGTCACGCACTCTGTCGAGCATGCCACGGATCCAAGATCCCGAGACGAGTTCCCCTTTCTGGCACCGTCCACTCTCAAAGAAGGCGATGCAGTGACCTTCAAGGTCACTATCGTACGGGATTACGCCACTTGGTACGCTCTCGAGCAGACATATTTTCTTGGCTCGGAGCAGCCCAAAGACAAGCCGGCGCATAAGCAGAGCCTCCGCGGCTCAGGAGCTGTGCTAGCGCCGGGCGTCCATAGTCCTGGCGAAGGAGGGGGCGAGGGGCAAACAGCGCTCGCCCCTGGGGTGCACGCTCCTGGGGAAGAAACTCAGAGTGTCCAAAGAGCTCCTGTGACAAAAACTAGAGTGTTCCCGTGGCCCCCGTGGGTCTCGGCTAGGCTGCACGGGATTTTCATGGCAACTGCGTTCCTTGTGCTCGCCCCGAGCGGAGTACTAGTTGCACGGCACCTTAAGCATAGAGATCCGATGTGGTTCAAGCTGCACTTCTGGCTGATGACCACCGCTGTGGTCCTGGTACTTGCGGCGGTTATCCTCGCGCTCGTTGATCTCGGGCCCATCAATGCCCCATACTTGCATGGCCAGCTTGGACTCCTCGCGGTGGTGCTCATGGCGCTGCAACCTCTTAACGGGTACTTCCGTCCAGGCAAGAATCAGCCGCAGCGCGCTCTCTGGTTCTTGCTGCACTCGTGGAGTGGCAAGGCGGCCCTAGTGGTGGGGACCGCGAACGTGCTGTCAGGACTCGAGATCGCAGTGGAGCATAACTGGGAATTCATCGCCGTATGGGTGATGTGTATTGGCGCAGCGTTAGGAAGCACGGTGGGGAGCGGTGTGTATCTCGAGTTCCAGCTCCGCGCGCAGAGAGCGCAGGTCCGCCTGGACAAGAACTAAGAGCGCCTCTGTGAGCCTCTGGTGTACGTCCTTAAAACGTTGGGCATCTGGGACCGCAGTTTGCCGAGTCCTTGCTCGGAGGTTGTAAGTTTGGATTCTGAACGATCGTGCTTCCTGCCATTATGAAAGAAGAGCAACATTCCGAAAGGCTGCAGCGTCATCCACTTTTCCCGGTTGAAACACACGAGCGTCAGCCGCGACGTGGTTGGCCGTGAGAAGAACTTACCTCACTATGAATTTTGTAACTTTTTATTGTGGTATTGCAGCGATATCGAAATCTTAGTAAACTTGTGAGGGTCATGCCTTATTCCTTGATAGTGGTGTTTTTAGCTTCTTTGAACGGGAGGATACTTGCTATGATTGCGATTTGTGGAGAACGTGCTGCAAGCATTATCTTTTCATCCATGTCTGTTTGACAAGAGCACGTGGACGGCCAGTTACATGTTCAGTTCATGCAGTCTTGAATGGAACGAGGGGTTTTCATGATATGCATGTGCGACGAAAAAAAGTGTTACCTTGCCGTTGCCTGCTTGAACCACTTCTTAAAGGGATGCACACACACACATACACACAGAAATCGCACGGAAAATCGGGATGAGTTTCTGAAGTGTGTGCCGAATCCTTTGATCCCCGGTGTGGGTACATAGTGCAGCCGATCTTCTGTGGCTATTTGGAGCCAAAGGAATCGGTCCAAGGGTATACGCCACAAACACATAAGTATCCCGATGTGTGTTTTGAATCCTTTGATCGGATTCATCCCCGGCATGGGTACATAGTGCAGCCGACTTTTTCTAGCTACTTGGTGCCAAAGAAGTCGGTCTAAGCATAAGCACACACGCACGTACAAGTTGTATGTGGGTGTGTATGCTTATCCTTGCGAATCCTTTGGCACCCCGTAGCCACAGGAGACTGCACTATGTACCCTCGCCGGGGATCAAAGGATTTAGCACACACTTCGGGACACTGCACTATGTGTGTGTGTGTGTGTGATAGGTGCTGGCGTATCCCACCGCGTTTGGCGTCAGTACAGCACGCTTGTGCCATCTCTCCAAAGCACAAGTATGCCACGGGCACCAGAGAACTCATTCCAACCCTGGATCCAAATCGATAATGCCCTTGCGAGCGGGTAGGAGTACTTTGTGGACGTGGTGTACCAGGCACGCCCTCCCAGTCGTAGAATATTCCTTTTGTGTGTTTATCACACGAACGCTTCGGTTATGTACGCATTTGTCGTATCAGCACTTCGTCCTGATATTTGTTTCGCAATCACGAATTACAATTCAACTGTTTTATGAAAGAATGGCCATAGCTAGAGCGCTACATCTCGAAAAACTCGGCGAAGCTCGGGACCGGAGGTCATCATTGAGGACAGCCATTTGGATTATTGAACCCTACACAGACATCATGACACAGATTGTTCCTCGGTTGCGTCATTGGATCAGGCCTGCTGATGAGATCAGTATAATGGTATTGGCTCGGAGGAGGAACGTAAGCTGTGTAAGGATCGAGTGAGTCACTTGGATTCTGAGTCTTGATTGACAGTATCACTGCATTTTTAGACAGACGTGTATGAAAGTGACACCGAGTTCAAGCGACACATGCGAGGGCGGAAGAAAAGTTGACTTCCGGGAGGGCGTCTGAACTGCTGTGCTGGTTGGACATGAAGGAGAAAGAGAAGGAGAAATCCTTCTTCTTCTCGTTGTAAGGAGAAGTCCTCCTTCTCCTTGTAAGGAGACGTCCCCCTTCTCCTTGTAAGGAGACGTCCCCCTTCTCGTTGTAAGGAGAAGTCCTCCTTCTCCTTGTAAGGAGACGTCCCCCTTCTCCTTGTAAGGAGACGTCCCCCTTCTCCTTGTAAGGAGACGTCCCCCTTCTCCTTGTAAGGAGACGTCCTCCTTCTCCTTGTAAGGAGAAGTCCTCCTTCTCCTTCTCCTTCTCCTTCTCCTTTTAAGGGGCGAGGGGAAATCCTTCTCCTTAAAAGGCGTTTAAGGAGAAGGACGCGTTCTCTTCGAATTTGCAGAGTGTTTGGAGCAAGTATGGATTCGGGACAGCCCCACGGTGGAGGGTGTGGTGGAAATAAGGGTGGCAAGGGTGAAAAAAGCGGGAAGGGGTACCGCGCCGTGAAGTACTGCGATTTTAACACCGCCGAGGGTATACGGAGTGCACTCGGGGTGTGGCAAAATTGACGTAGTGGTAAACATAATTGTCTAAGGCCTATTGGTTCGTCGCAAGCGAGATTGGTGTATTGTCTAAGGCCTATTGGTTCGTCGGAGTGCCACCGGCGGAGCTATTACAGTACATAGTGCGCGAGTGGCAATGGATGCGTGTTGCGTGGACACCCGCTTGGCGACGGGCATATCGTCGATGGCCCGGACTTTCCACGATTTGACACAGGCGGCAGCCCGTGCGTTGAAGACACAAGGGGTATCCGCGCGGGTAGTGTATTGAGGTGATTTCATGTTGATTGCGATGGGTAACACCGTTGATGATAAGTGGCAGCGTGGGATGCACCTGGCACTGGACCTGGTTCGTTTTTTGGGTGTTGAGGTGGCCGCGAGCGTGAATACAGTGGAGGACCCGAAGCAACGATTTGTGTTCCTTGGAGTGGTCTTATGATAACGGATCATGGATCGGGGGAGTGTACAACCTATATAATCTCAAAGTAACGGTTGCAGGCTGCGAGTCAGTGAGATGTGCGAAGCTACGTATTTATTCTCTAAGAGAGCGATGCACGGGTACGAGCACTGGAGTCGTTTGAAAGTTGGAGTTGATTGAAACGCATGTCTGTTTGTTGTCGTTCTCATGTCATGTACCGAGGGCCCGTAGTACCTATCTCAGGCGGGCTCACGATATGCTGACGACTCGGTGGCTAAGCCGAACCGGCCGGAGTAGGGCTAGGGCGACGATGGTAGGTGCATTTTGCCGCGGGCACTTAGCCTGGCGGACCTGACGTGGTGGAGTGCACTGGTGGACGCCCAGAAGGTGCGGGACTTGATGTTGAATATATGCGGAATATTGCTGTGACCGACAAGTTTTTTCGTTGGATATCTCCACAGGTTTTGGCATGGGGGTTCTTCGTGACGGTCGGTGGTTCTCCGTGTCTTGGGGGAACACGTGAAGGCTGGGAAGCGGACCTCTTTTGTCCCCTTTAGGGATGTTGAGGAATCTAGCCACATTAACTATGCGGTGTGCTATGCCTGGTGTGGTTGTATGGGGCCTTTGAAAATATTGTAAATTTGTTGGGAGGGAAAATGAGTCAGCCGTGTTTGTCAACTCACGGTTCTAAACAGATTACCCATTTTTGAACTTGGTGTTGAAATACGCGGGGGTTTCAGATTCAGGATCGTTCCGGTTCTCTGATGCGGGCGCGAGGCTAATCACTTCCCCGACGCGGGTAAAATGGGGGACGAGACGGCGAGAGAGGAAGGATTGTAGCCTGATCAAGCGTGGGCTGTTGTGATGGTGCGATGCCCTTTTGGAATCGAATGACTGGGACTGTATGAATGACCCTGTGGACAGGGACGATGTCCGCAGATGCCCACGAGGTTACCCAGGCCGTGATATGGGAAATGATGCGGTGGGTTCAGGAGGTACATGCATGCATAAGAACGATCGCTCGAGGCCACCAGACTTGCAGATCAGCTCGCTTTTCGGAGAAGTTCATATGTAGGATGGGGGTGGCGGATCCCTGTAACAGCCGCATGCAGTAGGGAATGCACATTAGCAGCCTTCTGTATATACGGAACTTTCGTTGGTTAAGTCTCGGAAAGTAAGTATATTGTACAGCAATGCCTGCAAGGGTTTATGGAAAATAACCATTTGGATATATTATTGCCTTTGGTTCCGCTATAAGGAGCGATTTTCTGTGATAGAGCCTTAAAGACTTGACCGCATTTTTGGTAGGCATGTGCACCAGAAGCAGGCTATGACTTCGGAGGTCGTCCTTATATTTAGGTTCGTTACGTACTTCGCAGACTACGGCACGCGAATGCGGTCACTTTGTAGGCTGCCATGGTGGCATTGTTTGGCATGTTAAAGAGGACACGATTGCTGGGGGGAAGAAGAAACATGCATTCAACCCGTACCGAAACTTGACACGGGGACGAGACGGGAGGCTGGAGGTTCTCTGCGTGGGCGACGTTTCAGGTCGGCCAAGACCATTCAGTTCTTCAGTCGTACACGATTCCTCTCGTAAAGTCTGGCACAGTCCTGTGTCCAGTAAGTGCTCTGCAGCCTCCCCACACGGGAAGGCTACCACATGACCGGTAATGTGGAAATGGGGTGCGATAATACTGGGTAATTTATCGCAAATACTTTTGAAGGATTTACCAAAATACTATGCCGCCTGCAAAAAAATCGGCAGCTTTCTCATCCGCAGATACTCAAAATGCATTTTTTCCTCGAAGGCCGTTTAAGTAGGCTACAGCTACCGAGTCGGTATATGCAGATGGCACGCCCTTCTGGTCAGGCTTGTATTCTAAGCGATGCGCTTCGCTTTCCCGTACAGTGAAGACAGTCTGCTGAATCTCACACGCGCACTCAAGCTATACAATGCACGTGCATGCATATAATGATCGAGATATGTGAGACATCAGCTGCAGCCGTCACTCCTAGGACCGAGAGGACAATTTTCAACCAGGTAGATATTATTTTGACGCTTTTGGGAAATACTCTTTCATGATGCTGCACATTCAACAACAAAATGTGAGGCTAACATATTCCCTGCCGATGATTACAGCTTATATGCTCAGCACTTGTCCCCGGGGAGATCTATCGTGTCCATAATTCTTTCTTGCTACTTAACTTGTAAGAGACATGCACATCAGGTCGTGAAGGAACTTAATTCTTTAATCTTCTTTCTTGATTTTGCACAATCGGATCAGGCAAAAAAAACTACGAGATTGCATAACCCTTGGATGTGTTTAGGCATTTAAGTACTTGCCACCACGCGGTCATCGCACAATTCCGTGGACAATAAATGCAGAGATGCAGTACGACTGTCCCCAGTCCTCATGACTCTCATCGTGGAATCAAGCGAGATTCCCCAGAGATGGCGCTTGCCGCTAATGCTATCGTGTCAAGATGGATACCGAGCAAAATCAGAAATGTTGCCTCCTACTACCTTCCCATACGATGTGCCACCGAAATACCTAAAACTCACCACTTTGAAAGAATTGGTTTGTTCCTACATTCACGCTCATCACCTCTCGCAAATATCATGTTGGCAAATTAAGTCTTGCGTGCCATTGTTTATGATTGCAATGCATCATGACACAAATGCCGTCACGCATTGTGTTGGTGCCCAGTCTCACGTTGCTCCGCTCAGCAAATGCAGCAAACTCCCACAAATTACGTGCTCCATTGCTTGAAAAAGTCATTGCCCTTATCGTCCACAACAATAAATGCAGGAAAATCCTCCACCTGCGTCACACTCAGTGGTTCAAGAATACAGCATGTAGCACTTCTAGGACAACTCTGTCTTCGCCGAACACCAAACAGACTCAAGCATCAAAATCACGATTAAAGGGATTCCTCATTCCGCTTCACAGAGCAACAGGAGGGTGAAGGGAGCATCACCTCAATTTTCCAAACAGCTTCCATGCCTAGCTCCGCGTACTCCAGCACTTCAACCTGGGACTCCATCCGCGCGAGCAAAGTCACTTTTGGGACCAAATCCACAAATTGGCCAGAGTCCCACGCTGCATTCCAAATTTGCTGCACTTCTCCAGTGTTGATATCCCATGGTAATTTAATCACACAAGGATATCCCATGGTAATCCTTCAGCATAGCTGTGCCACCTTCAGGCAGTCGTTTTCGTACACCAAAAGAGCGATGTGAACGCCACAAGCGCGGCATGAACATCTGCGGTGCTCGGGTCACCTTCTTAATTGAGTCTTGGGCAAGGATGGCTGCGGGCCCTCCAATAGAGCCCAAATAGAAGCCGCCGTGCTTTTTACATGCGCGGGTGACTTGCCCACTGCGGTTCCCCTGCATCCAGCACCCCAAAACTTCAGAGGCTGCATCGGCAAACTCACGTAGGCCAATCGTTATAATCTCCCGATCACGACTAGCATGGAGCGCAGTGTTGGAGGCACCAGCAGATGTTCCGCAAGGCGCACTCGGAAGTGCTGCATCTTTGACCCTCTGAGCTGCTTGCTCGGCGATGCCGGTGCTGGCCATCACATCCGACCATGGGGAGGAGGTTTCAATTCGGACAGCTTGCCCTTTGGATGGGGTCGCTTGGACTTGCTTCAAAGGAAATCCATGCATTCATTCATCCTCGGTGCACATGAAACATTTGGGCAGCTCAAGGCTTTTCGATTTGACTTCCCCCAATCAACGGCTGCCAGCATGCCATGTGACACACAGGTTTTGACTTCCACCAATCAACGGCTGCCAGCATGCCATGTGACACGCCGATTTTGACTTCCAATCGATGGCTCCCAGCATGCCATGTGACTCGCCGATTTCGACTTCCAATCAATGGCGAGTGTTCACATCGCATCGAGCCGTGCACTCCGAGAAGCCAGATCAAGTGCGAAGGGACTGGAACAGATCAATACGGAACAAGGTGATACCTTGGCAAGCATCACCATGCTGCCCCCTGCCGCCTGTAGTGTGAACCCCCTCCCCGCATTGTGCCTCAACCACGAGCAACGCACACCAAGGTAGATGCAGAAAGCGCGCACATGCCTTTGCGGTGCGAAACATCAAGATCGTTTTGTGATGGCATAATTGAACACATCAGGGTAATCCCCTAAGCCCGCCGAACGGGCAAAATCGGGATCAACCAGGGCGCACTGCTAGCCGGGCATAAAGCCGCCAAACAGACAAAATCGGGATCAACCAGGGCGCACTGCTGGTAGGCGAACGGGCAAAATCGGGATCAACCAGGGCGCACTGCTGGTAGGGCACAAAGCCGCTGAACGGGCAAAATCGGGATCAACCAGGGCGCACTGGTGGTAGGGCACCAATTCGGGTCGCATGAAGTATGAGGTGAAACGCATGCAGGCGCGAGTAAGTGTGAGCGCCAGCAGCTCGTCGCAGGAGCCGCGGGAGGCACACCTGAAACGCGTCAACATAAGAATCCATGCGCCCGGCAGTGGTTGGTCCAAAAGAGCCACTTGCCATGCTGTTGCGCTCCGCCCCCCCTCTCCCCTCAGGCATCGCCCGCACTCCATCACAGCCCTTCCAGACACCATCTTTCACAATATCCGGGCTCTGACTTGGCACTCTGTACATTCAGACATCCACATCTGGACCCGAATGACCTGCTGGCTAGTTCATCGCCTCTCTCCCATGTAAGATCATCCAGCCCCCTGCTCTAGTGGTGGCAACACTCGGGCACGGCGTGTGGAATGGAGGCGCGGCGCAGAGTAAGACCCGGTGGGTGTCTTGGCAGGACCGGCATAATACACCGCCATATCCTTCATGTACTGCGGCAAGCCCTCCCCCGCATCCAGGCGCTCCTGCAAGCCGGCCCAAACACCAGCAACGCCAGCAGCCACACGTGAATTGGAGCCCGCGGAATTGTAGTGGCCTAAAAAAATAGCGCCAGTCGAGCTGAGCCCAGAGACAAAGACTGTGACAAGTGCCGGTTCAAATCACGTGAGGGAGCTGACATGCTGGCAAGTGTACAAGTAGGCGTCCGAACAGACACGGACTCAGCTCTACTCCTTTGCACTTTTGCCACAGAACTTCGCGGAATTTCCCCCCAGCAGGATTCCTGCGGCGCACTGCTCAGAGAGTGAGGAGTCCCCATCGCAGCCCGCGCGGCTTCAGGCGGCCGGGTCTGATGGGAAGACGCCGGCGCCGCGGGACACCGGCCCAGCGGAACCTGAGGACACAACCGAAGACTCCTCTGCTGTGGGTGCTACCCTGAGGAAGTTGGTCTACTGAAGGCCCCCGTCCGTCAGCAACAGCTGCTGACGGCGCTCGTTGAGTAGGCAAGCGCAGTCGAATCCAACGGTGACACGGGTGCCAAAGAAGAAGCTGCTTCGACAGCAGCCAGGAGGAGGGGTGACAAGGAGCGCCTGTGTGGCCCCATACGGAGGTAGCAGCTCGACCAATGAAATCGATTCAGCCTAGCAGACTCTGCTGGAGCGGCTGGCCTCGACAGCGGGGTGTGATTGCATGAGACTTGAGCAGTGCGCAGACTCTGTTGGAGCGGCTGGCCTCGACAGTGGGGTGTGATTGCATGAGACTTGAGCAGTGCAGACTCTGCTGGGGCTGAAGCTCACGACAGTGGTGGCAGGTACACGAGACTTGGGCAGTGCGCAGACTCTGTTAGACGGCTGGCCTCAACTGAGTAGAATTAGCCATAGTTGGGCAGGCAGTGCGCAGACTCTGCTGGAGCGGCTGGCCTCGACAGTGGGGTATGATTGCACGAGACTTGAGCAGTGCGCAGACTCTGTCTCATAGCCTTAGAGATCCAGTGACAAAAATGACTGCTTGATTGCAGCCAGTGGAATTGGAGCAGTCCCAAAATTTGGCGCCGCGTGCGCGGAGCCCTGAGACACAGCCTGCGACGAGCGCCTCATGAAGCATCACAGAGAGCTGGCACCCTGACACGTGTGCACGCAACAGTGCCAACACAAAGGGACTCAGCTCAGCAGTATGCTGACATCGTTGCTCACGACACCATTACAGTGTGCTGACGTCATCCGCCATGTTGCACAGAGGCGAGAACTCCCCTTGGCAACACACTGAAACATCTTGCTGCATGACACTTGCACAATCAGGCAGGCCAAGCTGCGCTGTGTCACAATGTGCAGGGGGGGGATGAACCTGAAGTTTGGCATGTGCAATGTCACGCGCCACCACCAGTGGTCCACTGCAGCCACCCCTTCCCTCCGCTATTGTCACGCCCCCTTCCCCCCAAGAGTTCCATTGCCGCCATCCCACCGCCTTCCATTTTACCATGGGCACCCCACCCAGAACGGCCAACTAGATCCCTCCCTCCTCCCGTAAGTGTCACACTCCACCTCCTTCAACAAGGTCCAGTGCCGCCTATTCTCGCTCCACCCCAGTCATGTCCCCCACCCAGAAAGGCCCACTAGATCCACCCCTGCCCATCACCACAATGTGACACCCCAATGTCCACCTGCCCAGCAGAAAGCCCGGCGCATCACCGAAGTGCTTCTAAAGCAGAGCCCCACTGCATTCCGTGCACGGCCTGCTACCAACAACTCCCTTTGTTCACGTTTGCATTTTCCAACGAAGAATATGCTTGCACTGCGCCCTTCACCAGACAACAGACATACCCTGTGAGTACAGCTGAGGTACAGCACCTCAGAGAGAGCCGAGGTCCCTAATGAAGGTACTGGCTCAGCTCGTTCAAAATTTTCTGCATTCCCCCAAAGTTCTCACTGAGATCTGAGGAATATGCTTGCCAGGTGAGCAAGGAAACAGGCGCACAGCCGGTATTGGCAGGTGAGGAATATGCTTGCCAGGTGAGCAAGGAAACAGGCGCACAGCCGGTATTGGCAGGTGAGGAATATGCTTGCCAGGTGAGCAAGGAAACAGGCGCACAGCCGGTATTGGCAGGTGAGGAATATGCTTGCCAGGTGAGCAAGGAAACAGGCGCACAGCCAGTACTGGCAGGTTTCCAGACATCTCTAAGTCACAGCAGCCCCTTGTGTGCTACACGCAGGCAAGTCACAGGTAGCTTGAATCGGAGCCCCTCGAGGGACAGCCAAGTTGCTGGAATAAACTTGTTATGCGACTGCCAGCAGCCATGCCATGCAGGGTTGCTGGCGAGCTGCAGCGGGAGTCCTGCCGAGGCCAGGTGGGTTATGACACACAAGGCGGGTTATGACACACCGGCATAGGCTCGTTGAGGTTAACCTTCACCACCTCATTGGAAAGGTCGGTCTCCCCCACTTCCGGCATGTACTTACTGGGGTCCTTCTCCAGTTGTTCGATGAACACTCCGTCCTTGGTGATTTTGCCAAGCGCCTGACGATCCGCCGAGCAAGACACCCCGAGCCCTGTGCCCAGCCCATGCACACCGCAGAAGTGAGACACCCCGAGCCCTGTGCCCAGCCCATGCACACCGCAGAAGTGAGACACCCCGAGCCCTGTGGAATGCATGAGGGAGATCCTGAACCCTGCCTCGGCGAAAAGTGCAGAAGAGGTCCATAATTAAGTAAGAATAGATTACCCAAAAACTTCGGAAAGAATTTCCTGAACGAGTGGATAGTATCCTGTTAGAAGCTCAACTCTTCTCTTTGAAGAATGGAGTGCGCTTGAGATATGCCCCGTACTCCCTTGACGCGTGGAATGCACATGAAAAGTCTGCAGCGTACTTCCTCAAAGAGAGGAATATACGTGAACGCTCTAAATGCCATCTCCGAAAAGCACATTATAAATTCCGCTCACGCCTCTTTGGAATGCAGGCCTAAGCATTCACATAGGATGGGGCTTGCTTATCCACCCACAAGGCACCGAGAGAAAGGGGTGCACACGATAAATCCAAAAACTACCTCTTCGAAAAGTAGCATACATGTGCGAGATCTTCATCCTGCCTTTTTAGAGTGGCAAGCACATGAAAGAACTGCCCATAACATTTTCAAACGGTGGGATACAAGTGAAAGAACAGCACCTCTCTTTCGAGAGGAAGCCTGGGCGAATGCTTGTTATGGGGGTTTGCTTACCCACAGGACACGAGGCACCATGGCGAGGGAGCCTGATCACACGCACATCATGGCAGAAATATTTTCCTCCAAACTGCGCACCTGTTCGCACTCCCCGCAACACTTCAGAGGCTACAGCAACAAACAGATGCGCTGCACTCTCGGCCACTGCTCCAAGCCTCGTGCTGAGGGACAGCAGAGGGTGGCACAAAAATGACGTGCCGTGCAGCTTCGGAGGGGCAGGGGACTGCTGAGATCGTTGAAGAACTTGAACATGGTCAAGCATGTCTTGCCTAGGCTGACTGCGGGAGCTGACCAATCCCCATCTTCTGGGTCATCTTGTGCACTTCTTCCTCGAGCTCGAGGTCTCGGAAGGCCTGCCCGAAGGCGTTCCCTTCCGTCGGGAGGTTATCATAGTACCGCGCGCTTGCCATCTTTACCGTCTGTGTGTCCCCCCCTCCCTCCACAGAGCGCAGAACAGTAACCAGCGTGTCTCCTTCTCCCAATAGCCTTCGGTCTTGGAACTCCGCAGAGAGATGCTATGCACTTGAAAGGTGGGGAGAAACTCGAACTCGAAGCTCGGATAAAGCGAATTGGGACGTCGTGCAATCCATGCATGAAGGCTCGAGGGTGTGACACTCGAACGTCTCGAGTAAAACTGGTATCAACATTAGATGGCTCGATGCTACAGTGGAGTATCGGATATGCAGCATCTCAAAACACAAAACATTTCGTGCCTTATTCTGCACCATGCCCTATGACCACAGCAGGCTCTCAGGGGGCCTGGGAAACACCTTGAGATTGAGCTCTGCGGACAAGCCGCCGATGACGATGGCTAAGTGGTACGGGGGGCAGGCGGCAGTACCCAGAGTCTTGATTTTCTCTTCGAGGAAAGCGTGCATCCTGCACCCTTCCCCCTCCATTCAGAGCCCGAAGTGGAGAAAAGCCGAGAAGCACGCGGCTGCCCGCCTTCCTGATACAACGAGAGCCACCCATCGCGGTTTCATTCGAAAGCTGTATCTGTATAAGTTGCCTCGAAAATCCCAAGTGGCTTCACCCAACCGATCATTCCAGAACCAGCTCAAAGCAGACTTGCAAGGAGAAACGGTGAGAGGAGATAAGATAAAGCCAGAGGCATGGTATCTCTTAAGAGAATAACAGCAATATGGCATCAGTCCGAGACATAACAGATCGAGGGACCTGCTGTCCCTGACACCACAAGCACCATCGAAAGGAAGTCCATCACGGAGGCACTGAGGGCAGCGCCGCACCTCTTCGGGTTAAGGAGCGCCTTGGTCTCTTGGAATAAGAAGGTCTTGTTCGCGCTGCCACCGCCTGACGTTGTGTGTATCCATTTAGTCCACGGCGGAGCTGAACCGTCTCTGAACTGTTGTATGACAGCTTCCATTTTGCGAATCGTGCTATGGTATGGCTCAGAACGCCGAGTTCCAGCGAGAAGAGACACCTTGAGCACCTGTACGTCCACGGTGGCACGATCTGAAAGGAAGGCAAGGGGTCACCTTTCGCCATGAAGTGGAAGTGGTACTCATCTCCAGGAGTGGCAAGAAGGTCAATCTGAGCGGGGAGGTTGCTGCCCGTGTTCTTCTCCTCATACATGGAAACGGGTGACACCTGCGTGTGATCACAGAAGCGGCTTCTGACAATCCAAGCCCAGCACTGGAGATTGACAGTCGACGGGCGCCGCGGTAACCATATCATGCGAGAAGTGCTCCAGAAATGCGCGACGTAACCTCCCAATTGATTGTTGCAAAGAAGGAACAATATTCCCCTGCACGCCGGAACTCGCGAGGTGGAAGGAACTTGCGCAGTGCTGAGCTGTTCTGAGGCTGTGTAAGTTTCATAATGCCTGTGCCAGCAATGGGGTCTAGGAAGAGCGTTGATACATAGGGCCCTTGAAACAAAGCCTAACCAAAGATGATATCTCTCTTAAATACCAAAGTCCCTACGTTTTCAAGTGCGGCAAGATATATGTTGTTAAATCATGCCCAAATATTCAAATAGTTACTAGAAAAACGATCTTTGCGCTAGCGAATACCGTATGGCAGTCGACCCAATCTGTTGTACGGTAGAAAACGCTGCTCATAGTAGAGAAATTGCTGTATTTGCACATACGAACGGGGATGCTAAACTTTATGAAAGCAAGCACGCGGAGTCGCTTAGCGGGAGGCCTGTCACAATCATGACGCAAAAACACATCAAGGCGGGTTTCGTTGTGAGCATTTTTCCGTTTCGCAGCGTGTGGGATCCCAAAACACACCTGCGAGTATCGAAGATTTGTCGTGGTGTACGTTCGGAATACACCTTTAGAGAGAGCTTCTTCATCGTTCTCTTCCGTCCACACGCGTTGGCCTTTCTTTCCCATGATAACAGCAGTGCCAGTATCCTATACAGCAATATCACAACGCATCGGAAGGCTGATTACGGAAACGGCTGTGTGAGGCCGACGGCAATGCGCGGGAGAGTAAACTGCACAGAGCGAGAATCGACATAAGTATGACTTTGCGGTGTCGTTTCAGGTTATCAAAGCTATAGTACCTGGCAGCCAGGAAGGACCATGCCCGCCGCAACGTTCGCGTTCTTAAGAAGCTGGAGAGCGACAAACTTGTCGTTCGGAGTCGCTTCTTCGTCCTGCAGGAAAACGCAGTATTCTTCAATTGTGAGTACATAATTTAATCAGTCTACACAGTAGGGCACTACTCGCTCGAAAATAACTTGCAGCAACATGAATCGGACCAAGTAGTCTTATTGTGTTCTTATCACATAGAATATGAAACCAAAACTCATACACAGAAACATGGAGCCTTAACTTTGAAGTTTTCGATTGGACAAGCAACTCCGGGAGTGCAGCAACGTAGCGTGATTAGGATGAAAGATTAGTAAACTTATTATTACCTTTAAGATGTTCGAAAGCTGTTGAAGATGTCCAGGACGCAAAAGGTGCGCGATGTCCCTCATTGCTTCTGCTGCCAGAAGTGTCAAAGCTTCAGGTTCAACTTTCAGCACTGACTTTCCTTCCACCTCGATTGTGGATACGTAATCCCCAGTAATCTTCCTGTACGGTGTATCTTTAGGTTTTCCAGGTTGAAACACATCCTGATACTGGAACGGTGGCACAGAGAGACTCCGCGCACTCCTCAAGAATACGCTCGTGTGACAAAGCCCATAGGCTTTCCGAGATGCTTGGACAGCAAACATGGTTAAGGCCCAATAATAGCGTCAGACGTCCTTATGTGGATAGTAGAAAGAAAAGGCTTGGGGGAGCAGCCTGGACCGCAAATCCAGGAAGTTGAAACTTCTTGAGATCACTAGCAGAACACGAAGACGATATAGGTGTCTCCTCGGAGTGAGACGTCCGTCCGACTGAACGCTTACCGTTTCGATAGATATTTTCGCTTTCGCCACATATCCGTCACACTCACTTGCCTTCGCTTGCTGCTTGCATGTCGATGTGATGTTGCATCTCCGATCTCGTATCTCTATCTCGTATCTGGAGTTCTGGCCTTGCGAGCTTGCGTTCAGATTGAGATTCAAGCCATTAATCAGCTGCGGCTAAGCTTATGTCTTTTTAAAGACCCCATAACCCCTTCCCCCCTTTTTTTCTCCCCCCTTTTCCCCCCTCCTTCCCCCCTTTCCCCCTTCCCCCCTTTTTTTTCTCCTTCCCTCCCCCTTCTTTCCCCTTTTTTTCTCCCTTTTCCCCCCTTTCCCCCTTTTTCCTTCCCACTTTTTTCCCTTCCCCCTTTTTCCTCCCCGTTTCCCAAATTTTGGGGCACCTGCATGCCCAAAAAATTCCCCCCAGACAGTTCAATTTTCCCCCGTGCCGGTACCTAATCCCACTAGCTTAGCATAGGCCATATCCACGTGGTCTTTTCGTTTTGCTGTCATCACGAATTCACGATCATCGGCGGAGCCGATTACCCGTTCATTGGAAAACATTGGAAATAGGCTACAGTTCGTTGGAAATGGGCTACAGTAGAGATAAAATTGACATTTGTGTCGCGATATCGTGCGATATCGCGCCAGGGTAAATTTTCATCATTTAAAGCACTTCCAGGCGGTGTGAAAACATATTACAAGTTCCTTGAGCAGCCGCCTTACAAAACGATTTTCAGACTCGCTGGAAGTTTGGTTTTAAGGTATAAAGGGTATTTCTTGGAGATAAAAGTGCATATTTTTTGCACGAGAACGAGCTGCTGGGTCTGTGAAGCATATATATTCTCGAGATATGGTGTCAACACGTCGTGAAAGGTGTGCCTCACTCGCCAGCCTCCACACGTTATCTCATTTCCCCGCTTGATTCCGTATCACCGCGGTTTCCCATATCTAAGGTTTAGGGTTTAAGCCAACCCACACCATCTAGTCGCATCGGCTGGCTCATGTAGATGTTCTTAGACTCCTTGTTTGTCTAATTCCGACTATTATTGCATCGGTTATTCACATTTTTATCTCAACTGTAGATAATTGCCAAACTGCCAAATTTCCAGGACCCTTTACCCCCACTTGCACGTGCCCCTATTCCTCCCCCAATATCCGCTTTGGGCCAAAACCAACCTGACCCATCCATCCGCTAGGTCATGTAGATGCTCTCCGATATCTTGATCGATCGATTCGGAGTAATATACGATGAGTTATTCCCATTTTTATCTATTTGTGTAGATAATTGAGATATGACTAGGTAGCATGACGATTCTGCTTTCTGGAGATCGCGCTTTCGAAGTTGGTTTACTTGAGGTAATTAGGGCGTGCGGTGGGCACAATCTTACAGGCGGACGGATGCAGAGCAGCAAAATAATCGAATGAGAAAACACTTATTACAACACAACAAACCAAACGAAAGGCACGCCCAAGACACCCGCACTAACTAATCGAGCAAGAACGTCCGTTTCCCTATTGCGCTAAGTGGAGACAGCCATGCAACTACACGCTCACTTTGCGCATCGATATGCAAACCGGTTTGATGCTAATCTCCCACGGCACAAATCTCGCGGTCCGGTTCCTGTCTGCTCTCCGTCGGGCCTTGTGACGACGCTATCGTCGCCTTCCTTGCGAACACCGACAGCCTCGTCTTTCGGAAATATATTTCATTGCCGCAGCCGGGCACTGCACTATCACCTAAAAGGTGTCGCAGGCGGTACTTCTGCACGTGGCAACCATTCCCCCCCTCGAGCCGCTCACGCCTCTCAGGGGATAAAAGCGGGAAGCAGCAAGAGCGAGGATGCAGACACTGCCCAGCCTGCTGTGACAGTATTTACTACAACCACGTGCCCGTTCTGCGTGCGTGCTAAGGCCGCGTTACAAGACTGCGACACTGACTACCAGGAGATTAACTTGAGCGAGAACCTAGAAGCACTTGGAAAGCTCAAAGCGTTCACAGGCCGAAGTACGGTACCGCAGGTGGCTTCCCCCGAGTGCGAAACCCCTTGACGGGAGCTATGCAGCCAAAGTGGCTGAGGCTACGAGGCCATCTCCTCGGTAGACGTCTTTTGCGTGAGCGTGTAACCTCGGCATACACCCTGTCGTGTGGTTGTCTCTCTCGTCACACCGAAACCTATGCAGGTCACGAAAAGATGTTGAAAGCGGGTTATGCTGAGTTGAGAAAGCTTTCAAAACGGGTTGTCCTACGAAGGTCTTCGTCGGCGGGGAATTAGTCGGTGGAGCGGACGAACTCGATGCGATAATCAAGTCTGGCGAGTTTTCACGATTGATTGGGGAAACGATCGGCATGCCATCTTTACCAGTAGAACTATCCTCCGCTCTCGTGGCGTCAGATGGTGAGGCGAAAACACCTGTCGAAGAGACCGAGGCCTCAGGTTGTGCCCTCGCGATGACACACATCCTCTTTCTCCCGAATCCAGCCATGCAACAGATCTCTGAAGTTCGAGTCTTCATGTTTGCGATGAAGAATAGGCGAAATGAACTCGAAACCGCTTGCAGATCGCGCGTGCGGTATGGCAACAGATCTCACCTTGAGCGAAACGCCTCGCGCCCTCTTGCCACGAGCTTGTTTCCAGGCCGAAACTGTTCAGACAAAAAACTTTTCAAGCCATCGGACTGTTTTTTTCGTATGCGGAATTTCTGATGAGCTCCACCCGATTAGACCGCCGATTCTATCCAATATTCGGCGTGGTCCATACTCTGCGCGGCAAGTTTCCGATCTCAAAGATTCCCTGAAATGGCATGTCTGCAGTGAGTGCGCACCCGTAACTATTGACGCAACCCATGCCGAGCTCAGAATCCGGAAGTACGACCCTCGTGTGTCTCTTCCAGCAGGGGTGGCCCCAATAGGTATGTCCGCGCAACTCGAGGAGGTTGCGCAGAAGCTTAAAGCAAAGGACTCGGGTCTGGAGATCATCACCCGCTACGGAGTTCGCCAAGGCGTTCCCTGGCGCGCAGAGTCGAGGTCAGGCCCCGCCGCCACATCACCTCTGTGCGCATTGCTGCCATTGTGATTTCACATCTGCTGCTCCTCGATGCAATGCAATCCCCGCCGCAGCCTGTACGGGGCGTCTCACTGCCGTGTCATGTTCATGGTGTTGAGCGTTGTTGTGTGATCTCCGTAGCACTTCACTACCTGGTCGGTTGCCCGAGGAAACTGACTCAGTCCCGAACTAGGAAATCCTGAGAGTTTGCTGACGCTTGCTGCCAAATCGACTGTCTTTTACTGCCAGTTTTACTCGCCTGCAAAGTATCACCCTTTCGGGGTTCGAACATCTGGGGCCTTCAAATCGTGGAGCGAGCGATCAGGATTCTGCGGAGCGAGCGCCTCTTGAAGCGAGTGCAGTGGTTGCGGGCCTGGAATGAGTGCTATGGCATGCATCCAAATTCAACCCATCAATAAGCGGCACTCTATGCAAGCACGGCGGTGAGGGGCTCAGAGAGCAAGGTGTGAGAAGCTCGCTTAGCGAACGTGCTGATTAGGGGCTCCCAGCTGGAATTGACAGTGTCATTTTCGTGGAGAGATAGCGGAGATGGTGGCTTGAAGGGTGAACGCCATTTTAAGGTCTTTCGTGGAGCGAAATCGGTGATGACGGACTGCTCTAGGGGAGCGAGCATAGCGACGCAACCTTTGTGGTCTGAGTGTAGCCGTGTTTATCGTGTGAAGCGATTTGATGGTGAGAGGCTCCCAAATGCGCCTTGCTATGAACCCAACCCACCGTGTCCTCGTGTGATATGCCCGCCTTCAGGTGTTTTTCGGGCAAGGCCGCAGTGGATGCTCTGCTCGGCGCGGGCCTCGCCACTTCGCGGGACGAGGCTATCGAGCTGGGCCAGCAATTGGAGGTGTTCGCAGCGCCAACCCCCAGGACCTGCTGTGCTTGGCTCTAGGTGCTTGCAGCTAGATGTCTATCTCCTGAGGGCATAGCCCCCCAAAACAGAGATGCAGTCTCAGCTTGTGTGTGGCGATCTCCCTCTAGGAGATGCAAGTTCTGCCGTGAGTCAGTGTGTCAGGGCAACCGAACACGTTAGATAGAGCAGCGTCAAGAAACCGTGAAGCGAGCTACTCAGGACTCTCTACTGATGTGCATCACTCATTGGGCTGAAGTAGGGTGTAGCCGCAAAAGGATATGAACCGCTTTACCTCTGGCCGCTTTCACTTATTCTAGTTCCCTCCGCTCAGCGTGTCTAGGATGATGAGGGAATGACAGCTCCCGACAGCATCTTGTGTGTGCACCTTCCCCGGCCGCCACAAGAAGACTGAGGGGCGCAGTGCTGGCTGAGAGTTCAGGAGCAGCGGCTGCTTCACCATGTGACACACTCTATGGCGTTCGAAGACTCCCCGGTGTCCTTCTACCGGTTCCAGGCAGACGAAGCCGTGAGCTCTCTGTCATCTCGGCACCGGACATGCCTCGGCTAATTTGTGCCGGTTCCAGGCAGACGAAGCCGTGAGCTCTCTGTCACCTCGGCACCGGACATGCCTCGGCTTATTTGTGTACTTGCATGCACAGTGTGGGACAGGAATGATGCCACATGACGCATGACATGTGCGATGCGCGTGTGAGGCCGCCTTGGGAATACCGCACCGGGTGCTATCTCATGCTAAGTCCTGCTGACCCTAGCCCCCCCGCCAGCATTGATGGGAGTGGGAGGAGGTTGCTGAGCCTAGCCCCCTGCCAGCATTGATGGGGTGGGAGGTGCTGAGCCTGGCCCCCCGCCAGCTTATTGATGGGAGTGGGAGGGAGGGTGTGAGCCCAGCCCCCTGCCAGCATTGATGGGAGTGGGAGGAGGGTGCTGAGCCTAGCCCCCGCCAGCATTGATGGGAGTGGGAGGGTGCCAGGCCTAGCCCCCTGCACCAGCATCTGATAAACAAGTGGGAGGGGAGGGTACTGAGCCTAGCCCCCGCCAGCAATGTTGATGGGAGTGGGAGGAGGGTGCTGAGCCTAGCCCCCTGCCAGCATTGATGGGAGTGGGAGGAGGGTGCTGAGGGCTGGGGAAGAGAATGGCTTTTGCAGGCGGACCGGAACCTATTTAATATGGCACACGTGTGGCGCGGGCCCGTGCGGCCGGGGTCTCAGGTAGCCGACGCTCTACTCCTTGGCATCTCGCATGCGAGAAGGGACACGGAAAGAATACTGCATTAATAGTATTGACGAAGTATGGCTTGGGGAAAGTGTCCTGAATTCTCTCGTGTTGGCACAAGGTGGTGTCTAACCGTTCGCAACATCGTGTATTCCACGCTTCAGCACGTGATCAAAGACAAGCGTCACGCTTCAGCCCACAGGCACGACACGCGTTGTTCTGAGGGTCGCGTGGCGGTGGGGGCAGGTTGGAGAGAGCCTGAGGAAGCAGATGGAGACGTTATGTGATCTATATCTAACATCCGACGGTAGAGGCGTGGATTATGATGTGGGTGCCAGCATCTTGTTTTGTTTTCTTATACAGACCCTGCCGTGCTCACTCATTGCTTCGTTTCACAATCAGTTACACAGACCCTGTCATGCTTACTCATTGCTTCGTTTCATGATTAGTTACACAGACCCTGCCGTGCGCACACTTTGCTTCGTTTCACAATTGTGTTGCGCCAGACCTCTGCCGTGGCGCACTACCGTTTTCGTTTACAACTAGTTACACAGACCCTGTCATGCCACCTTCCATTGCTTCTGCTTCACACCGCGTTGCCAGATCTGCGTGGCGTTACACTTTGCTTCGCTTTCACAATCAGTTACACAGACTCCTGCCGTGTACCTTTGCTGTTCACAATCAGTTACACAGACTGTTAGCGCACACTTTGTTTCTTTTTCACAATCAGTTACATTGCAGGATCCTGCCGTGCGACCCTTTGCTTCATTTCACAATCAGTTACATTGTGACTCTGCTCGACGACCTTTGCTTTTCTGCTTTCACAATCAGTTATTGCATCCTGGGCCAAGACTTTGCTTCGTTTCACAATCAGTTACACGGACCCTATCGTGCGCACCCTCTGCTTCGTTTCACAATCAGTTACACAGACCCTGCCGTGCGCACCCTCTGCTTCCTTTCATAATCAGTTTTCGAGCATCTAGATAATATGGCAGGATCTCCAATTTGATTTCCCTTCAAGCCACATCTGGCATCTTGTGGCAAATCCTGCAAAGGATCGTCGGTGAATGAGCGTTGTGGTCGCAGGGTCTTGCGGCAAGTGAGGAGTTTGCCAAGTTCGTACGTGCCACGGAGGAGCTGCAACGTGTTGACCTCTTCCAGGTGACCCAGATGGCCACGAGTGAAGTTTGTGTTCCCGATGCTGGCATTGACATCTATATCTAATAAAGGCATATATGTGTACATATGTATATTCAATGTTGTATATATTTTACAATATGTATATATGTGTGCTTATCCTTGGACCGAGCGACTCCTTTGCCATACCGTAGCCGCAGAAGACCGGCTGCACTATGTACCCACGCCGGGCCATGAAAATTCAGCTGCACTATGTACCCACGCCGGGGATCAAAGGATTCAGCACACACTTCGGGACACTTGTCCCGATTTTTCCGGAGATCGCTAGTAGAGAACGGGACCCCCTAAGCCACACTGAGCCGCCTGAGTGCCTCTCCAACTGTATTGCATGTGCACTTGAGCTCTGCCACTGGAGCTCTGCCACTGGAGCTCTGCCACCGGAGTCGGTCCATCTCTACCCCCCCGAGTTGTCCGAGCCACCTCCCCACCAGCAAGCCTGTGCTCAAAACCGCCACCCTGCTTTCTGCTTGTCCCAAGACCTAGTCTCAGGAGAGCTTATCCACCAAAAACACGCCAATCCCAAAAGATCATCCCAACGGGGTGACACTGATAGACTGGATTGCTTCCTTCACCAAACTGCGCTTCCAAAACCTCACCCCCAACACCGACCCCCTTGTACTTAAGTCTTGGCATTGGGCGCTTTGTAGGTAAGCTACGAGCTTGAGTCATGTGCTCCACATGTGCACTACACCTGTTGTCTGGTGCTGTTCCTAGGTCACTGTGGGGCTGTTCCTAGGCCCTCAACCTTGCCACATGGGAAGTGCGGAAGCTAATGAGACGCCGCATGTTGTTGTGCCACCTGTTGTAAGTGGTCATCGTTGCGTGCATC
>LGRX02034500.1:0-24189 GCA_001247695.2 Cymbomonas tetramitiformis | reverse complement strand
CATTCCTTGGATGCGGCGCCCGTAGCCTGCGCAGCATTCCTTGGATGCGGCAGCCATAGCCTGCGCAGCATTCCTTGTATGCGGCGGCTGTAGCCTGCGCAGCATGTGTAAATAATTGAGAAAATTTATTTTCTAAATTATTTTGGAAGTACGGGGGAGAAAATTTCTGCTTGCAAAAAATGAGCCCGAGGCTCGACGAGGACTTGTGAATTTTTTGCGGATTTTCTCCCGAGGATTTCTCAAGGCAGAGCCGAGCAATCCGCGGGGTCGACTTCTCTGTGTTCTGATTGGTTACGGAGTCACGGGGGAACCGTGACAGTCGAGTCAGATCTGTGTTCAGGCAGAGCCGAAACACAGAGGTGCTTTCTGATTGGTTGAGCTTCATCGGTGTCCATGCGGAGCATGCGACACAGATGACCACTTAGCGACACTTGGGCGGAGCCCGGGAAGATGAAGAGACTTTCGGAGCTTTTGAAATAAGCTGCGACAGTTCACTTCACTTCATTCTGCGAGAACTTCGGGCTCCGAGTCTACCAATTCAAAAAGTTTGAAAATTTTTAAACAAGTTCTCGTAGAATTTTCGCAAGTAACGCAGCAATGGCAGCAGTAAGCGAAACAACGAACGGAGGATCGGAGCAGTGCGACACTGTTTACACGGACCTGCGCGCAGTGACGCGGATGCTGGTAATGGCGAACAATGCGGAGAAGAAGTGTGACGCCGTCGCACCAGCTTTAGATCGGTGCATACGTTTCTTTGAGGAGGCGGAGCTGGAGAGCGCAGTGGAGACTCTGAACTTCGGGCTGGCGTCCGGCGTTTTTACACCCGCGGTGCTAAACGGGCAAGGTAAGGTGACAGAGAAGGCGACATTGAAGCCTCCGGCGAGGGACAGACCGGCTTTCATAGCAGCGCTGGGGGAGGCAGCAGAGCAGTGCGTGGAGGTGTTGGTGACGCGATTGAAGTTCAAACTCCCGGAGGTACCACAGCAGTCGGCGTCGGGGCTCCGTTCCGGCGACAAGCGGACGCGGGAGGACGAAAGCGAGAATGGGGAGGAAGAGGAAGCGGATGCTACTGTGTTTGAGGAAGGAGAAGAGGTTGCGACGGAGGAACGGACCAAGCGAGGTAAGAAAGGTGCAGGTATCTCGCCGGACGACCTGGCGCGGGACGAGGACTTGAAGCGCCGGATGGACGCGTACCTGATGCAGAAGGTGGCGGGCTACGCGCCCGCAACCGGGAAAGGTGACAGTTCTTTCCTCGCTCTGAGGGAGGCGCCTTGCGCGAGGTTGAGGAAACAGATTGTTGCGGACCCAGTTTCGGGGGAGATGAGATCGGTGTCGGTTCCGCGCCTGACCAAAGCGCAGTTCCTTGCGCAAAATATGAAGATGGTTGAAAAGATTGAGCCGGAGTCGGAGCGGGAACATTTTTTGAACTATGTCTCTTGGATTGTAAGTTTGGACAACAGGTATGCGTGGTCGGACCTGTATGATTTTGACACACAGGTGCGGGCTGACATGATTGAAGGAAGGATTGCGTCGTGGGACCCAATACAGTTGGGATTCCGCTTCCAGTACCAGTTTCTGGAGACTCTGGGAGAGGCGGGCAAGCGTCTTCTCGATGACAAGAGCAGCCGAGGGAAGGGTGTTCGTGACACCCGGGACAAAGGTGGAAAAGGTAAAGCTGACCGGAAGGACGCGGTGTGTGACTTCTTTCAACTCGCGCGCGGGTGTAAGAAGGGAAAGGACTGTGGATTTATCCACGCGTGCCGCAAGTGTAAGTCGGCAGCGCACGGAGCGTCGGAATGCGGAAAGTGACTAGCAGTGGATGAGGAGGAACGGGAGGAGGTACGGGAGCCGGTTTCGCCCGTACCAATGGAACCGGCAGATGGACAGGAGGAGGCAGCGCGGAAGAAGGCGCGCAAGCCGGAGAGGACCTGGACAGCGAAGTTTTTGGCGTTGTTCACCGCAGTGGGGGTATCGCTGGCGTCATATGGCGTGCCGGAGGCAGACCACCGCCAGTATCTGCGGGATGTGGAGGCGGTGGGCGCGTTGGTGTCACCACTGACGCTGCGGGCAGACAGATGGGCGCAGGCAGCCTGGGAGTTGCCGGGCGCGGAAGCCGTGGTTCGGGGGATTGCTACGGGTTTCTCGTGGCAGCAGGCTGAGCCAGAGGAGTTCTTCCGAGTGGAGAACTATGTGCCACCGGAGCACGAGGAGAAAGTCGAGATGAAGCTGCAAGAGGAAGAGGCAGCGGGAAGGATGGTGCGCACAGATGTTGAAAGTGTGCCCGGTGTATCTGCTCTTGGAATTGTGCTGAGAGTTGTGGACGGAAAGGTGAAAGAGAGGATTGTTCACGACCTGTCTAGACCTGTGGGACTGTCAGTGAATGACAATTGTGAGATTGACAAGAGGAGGTTTCAGTCTGTGGAGGAGGCTTTTGGATTGTTGCAGCCATACAGTTTTATGGCTAAGATTGACTTGAAAAGTGCGTACAGATTTGTGGGGATTGCTGCGCCACTGTGGAAGTTCTTGGCGAGTGAGTTCGGAGGAGTACTGAGGATTGACACGAGGTTTCCGTTTGGGGTGAAAGCTGCCCCGGGGCTCTTCCACGACATAACTCAACTGGTGAAGTTGATGATGCAGAAGAGAGGTTTCCCGGGTATTGTGGTGTATTTAGATGACTTTATTTTGGTGGCTGACTCAGAGGAGGATTGTCAGCGAGGCTTTGAGATGCTGCTGGAGCTTGTTGAGTATTTGGGATTTGAAGTGGCCCCGGAGAAGGTGGAGTCACCTAGACAGGATTTGGTCTTCTTAGGAATTAGATTGCAGTCCAACCACTCAGGACTGGGGATTGTGACGATGAGTGTGGAGGAGAGCCGAGTCCAGAAGGTGGCCTTAGCCTGCAGGGAGATGGCAGTGCTGAAGACAGTGAGAGTGAAGGAGGTGCAGAGATTGGTGGGCCAGTTGATGTTCTGTGCACGGGTAGTGTATGGGGCCAAGATGTTCCTGAGGTCCGGGTATGATTTTATCGGGAGAGCTGGCAAGAGGAGGAGGTTCTATGACACGGTGCCAAGGGACCTCAGCCGGGACTTGATGTGGTTGGCCAAATTGTTGGAGGAGTATAATGGTCAGGCAGTGGTACTGAACCGAAGGCCTGTAGTGAGAGACTTCTTTGCAGTAGATGCTGCTGGGGAGGAAGCAGTGGACGGAGGAATGGGTGGTTTCTTCGGGGGAAGATGGTTTGCAGTGAAATGGGAGGAGGTGAGGCAGTGGAAGGTGCAGCCTTTTAGCCCTTTCAGAGATGAAGCTTCGAGTCACATTAACTACTTGGAGCTATTTGTGATTTTCTGGGCCCTGAGGAAGTGGGGACACCTCTTGAGAGGGTGCAAGGTTGTCATGTGGAGTGACAACGAAGCAGCCAGATTGATGACAAGGAACCTGTGGGGGAAGGCAACTTTCATTCCATTGTTGAAGGAGATTTTGTTGCTGACTATCAAACATGATGTGAGGCTGGTGATGAAAAGGATCTCCACCAAGGCCAATGACTTGGCTGATGCCTTGAGCAGGAGCCAAATGGGAAGGTTCCATGACCTGCTGAAGGGGTGGTCCAGGAGGGAGGCCCCGAGGGATCTGGATGATTGGATGGTGCAGGACTGGTTGTGGGACGAAGTTAGGCCACTCGGGCCCTTTGCAGTGGATGCATGCTGTGATGAAGTGGGAGCGAACTCCCGGTGTTTTCGTTGGTGGTCCAAGGAGGACTCTTGTTTTATGAAGCAGTGGAGGGGGCTGAATGTGTACTGCAACCCACCTTTCTCCTTGCTGTGGGAAATTCTGACCCACTTCCTGAGGGAGAAGCGAGCAGCACCCAACACAACCTCTGCAGTGTTTGTGCTACCCTTCTGGCCCACTGAGAGATTCTGGCTGGAGCTGGTGGTGCCAGCCATTGAGGCTGGGCTGTTTGTCATACTTGAGTATATCCCAGAAGACACAGATGTGTTCACCTCACCCAATGGGGTTAGGGGATTGAGAAAGGACTGTGGCCCCACAAGGTGGCCAGTGGTGCTGGTAGCCTGCCCAGTGACAGCCCCGAAGGGGAAGGCATGGAAGAAGATTGGTATGTGACTGACCATGGAGGGGGGAAGAGGGGCAATGCAGAGTATGCAAAGCCCAAGGAATGGCTGAGAGCCAGGTGGAACTTCATCTTGAGTGTTGCTGATGCGGAGAACACAAAGAAGAACCACACGACCGGCCAGAGAGCCTTTGTCAGATTTATGCTAGCCTTCGGAGAAGGACCGGTGGTACCGGCGTCAGATGAGGATCTAGCGATGTTTTATGTTTTCCAGTCACAGACTTGCAAAGTATCCACCTTGAAGAGCTATACAGCTGGTGTTAGAAGATTGCACCTAGAGGCGAAGTATGAGTGGGTGCCTGTTAGCCACCGATTCCAAGTAGCTCAGACTATGAGAGGCCTGAAGAGGCTGCTGGGAGATGAAGTAAAACAGAAACTAGCAATTACATTGTATATACTTGCAAGAATGTTTCAAGTAATGGATTTTGATGACTGTAACATGGTAACTTTGTGGGCAGCAATGTTGACTGCTGTGTTGTGCCTGCTTAGGAAAGACAATGTCTGTGTTGGAAAAGTGGAGGCCTTTAATGTTAGGCGGGTCCTTAGAAGAAAGGACTTTGAGATGAGGAATGAGACAGTGTGGGTGACACTAGTGTTCTCGAAAGTGATCCAATTTGAGGAAAGGACACACAGAGTGGCCATGAGGGCCACAGGAGGAATGTTGTGCCCGAAGAGGGCCTTAGCCAAGTGTTTTGAGCTAACCCCGGCAGAGCCGGAGAGCCCGGCTTTCCTGTGGAAGTCAAGGGGCAGGACTGTGCCCATGACACACGGAGTGTTCGTGGGGGAGATGAAGAAGCTGATCCGGAAGATCGGTCTGGACCCGAGTAAATACTCGGGTCACAGTTTTCGGAGGGGGGGGGCCACGGTGGCCTTCAACCTTGGGGTGGACCACCTCTTGATTAAGCTGCAAGGAGACTGGGTCTCCAATGCATACCAGAGGTATGAGCAGCTGACGAAAGCTCGGAGGCTGGAGCTGCCGAAGAGGTTAGCTGCCAGGATGAAACAGATTGAATGTAAGTGGAAGTGCTTGGGTAAGCACAAGGCTGGTAGCAAACAACTTCGGCGGTTGGGTAGCTGAAGCGCCAGCCAGTTGGGAGGAAGGAACTTGCAGAAGCCGTGAGGCCTGCGGTTGGGCTGACTCCTCAGCAACCCTGGTTGCAGACCACCTCCCTGGAAGTCCTCAAAGTCTGTTGTGAAACCAAGGTGCTTCTAAGCACCACCCATGACTCGGAAATTATTCTCCCTGGGAAGTACTTGTGTAAATAATTGAGAAAATTTATTTTCTAAATTATTTTGGAAGTACGGGGGAGAAAATTTCTGCTTGCAAAAAATGAGCCCGAGGCTCGACGAGGACTTGTGAATTTTTTGCGGATTTTCTCCCGAGGATTTCTCAAGGCAGAGCCGAGCAATCCGCGGGGTCGACTTCTCTGTGTTCTGATTGGTTACGGAGTCACGGGGGAACCGTGACAGTCGAGTCAGATCTGGGTTCAGGCAGAGCCGGAACACAGAGGTGCTTTCTGATTGGTTGAGCTTCATCGGTGGCCATGCGGAGCATGCGACACAGATGACCACTTAGCAACACTTGGGCGGAGCCCGGGAAGATGAAGAGACTTTCGGAGCTTTTGAAATAAGCTGCGACAGTTCACTTCACTTCATTCTGCGAGAACTTCGGGCTCCGAGTCTACCAATTCAAAAAGTTTCCCACACCCGCCCGCCCGGGAGGAAGGAACTTGCAGAAGCCGTGAGGCCTGCAGTTGGGCTGACTCCTCAGCAACCCTGGTTGCAGACCACCTCCCTGGAAGTCCTCAAAGTCTGTTGTGAAACCAAGGTGCTTCTAAGCACCACCCATGACTCGGAAATTATTCTCCCTGGGAAGTACTTTCCTTGAGTGCGGCGGCCGTAGCCTGCGCAGCATTCCTCGGACGCGGCGGCCGTAGCCTGCGCAGCATTCCTCGGACGCGGCGGCCGTAGCCTGCGCAGCATACCTCGGATGCGGCGGCCGTTGCCTGCGCAGCATTTCTTGGATACGGCGACGGCCGTAGCCTGCGCAGCATTCCTTGGATACGGCGACGGCCGTAGCCTGCGCAACATTCCTTGGATGCGGCGCCCGTAGCCTGCGCAGCATTCCTTGGATGCGGCGCCCGTAGCCTGCGCAGCATTCCTTGGATGCGGCGTCCGTAGCCTGCGCAGCATTCCTTGGATACGGCGGCCGTAGCCTGCGCAACATTCCTTGGGTGTGGCGGCTGTAGCCTGCGCAGCATTCCTGGGTTTCGGCGAGCGTAGCCTCGCGGCCGACTCCTCCCGGGACGCGGCTGTAGCCTGCGCAGCATTCCTTGGATGTGGCGCCCGTAGCCTGCGCAGCATTCCTTGGATGCGGCGCCCGTAGCCTGCGCAGCATTCCTTGGATGCGGCGCCCGTAGCCTGCGCAGCATTCCTTGGGTGCGGCGGCTGTAGCCTGCGCAGCATTCCTGGGATGCGGCGGCCGTAGCCTGCGCAGCATTCCTCGGACGCAGCGGCCGAAGCCTGCGCAGCAGTCCTTGGATGCGGCGGCCGTAGCAGTATTCTTTGGGTGCGGCGGCGGCCGTAGCCTGCGCAGCATTCGTGTAAATGATTGAGAAATTTATTTTTAAATTATTTTGGAAGTACGGGCGAGAAAATTTCTGCTTGCTAAAAATGAGCCCGAGGCTCGACGAGGACATGTGAATTTTTTGCGGATTTTCTCCCGAGGATTTCTCAAGGCGGAGCCGAGGAATCCGCGGAGTCGACTTCTCTGTGTTCTGATTGGCTACGGTGTCATGGGGGAACCGTTACAGTCGAGTCAGATCTGTGTTCAGGCAGAGCCGGAACACAGAGGTGCTTTCTGATTGGTTGAGCGACATCTGTGTTCATGCGGAGCATGCGGCACAGATGTTCAGTTTGTAAGGCTTGTGTCGCTTGGGCGGAGCCCGTGAAGATGAAGAGACTTTCGGAGCTTTTGAAATAAGCTGCGACAGTTCACTTCACTTCATTCTGCGAGAACTTCGGGCTCCGAGTCTACCAATTCAAAAAGTTTGAAATTTTCGAAAAAGTTCTCGTGGAATATTTTAACGTTAAGCAGCAATGGCAGCAGCGAATGAAGCAACGAACGTGGGATCGGAGAAGTGCAACACTGCGTACACGGACCTACGTGCAGTGACGCGGATGCTGGCAATGGCGAATAATGTGGAGAAGAAGTGTGACGCCGTAGCACCAGCTTTGGATCGGTGTATGCGTTTCTTTGAGGAGGCGGATCTAGAGAGCGCAGTGGAGGTGCTGAACTTCGGGCTGGCGTCCGGCGTTTTTACGCCCGCGGTGCGAGACGGGCAAGGTAAGGTGACGGAGAAGGCGATCTTGAAACCTCCGGCAAGGGACAGACCGGCTTTCGTAGCAGCGCTGGGGGAGGCAGCAGAGCAATGCGTGGAGGTGTTGGTGACGCTATTGAAGTTCAAGCTCCCGGAGGTACCGCAGCAGTCGGCGTCAGGGAACCGTACCGGAGACAAGCGGACGCGGGAGGACGAAAGTGAGAATGAAGAGGAGGAGGAGGCAGATGGCACTGTGTTTGAAGAGGGGGAAGAGGTTGCGACGGAGGAAAGGACCAAGAAAGGTAAGAAAGGTGCAGGTATCTCGCCGGATGATCTGGCGCGGGACGAGGAACTGAAGCGACGGATGGACGCGTTCCTGATGCAGAAGGTGGCGGGCTACGTGCCCGCAACCGGAAAAGGTGAAAGCTCTTTCCTCGCTCTGCGGGAGGCGCCTTGCGCGAAACTGAGGAAGCAGATTGTTGCTGACCCAGTGTCGGGAGAGATGAGGTCGGTGTCAGTTCCGCGTCTGACCAAAGCCCAGTTCTTAGTGCAGAACATGAAAATGGTGGAAAAGATTGAGCCTGAGTCGGAGCGGGAGCACTTTTTGAACTATGTTTCTTGGATTGTGAGTCTGGACAACAGGTATGCGTGGTCAGACCTTTATGACTTTGACACGCAGGTTCGAGATGACATGATTGCGGGTAGGATTGTGTCGTGGGACCCAATACAGTTGGGTTTCCGTTTCCAGTACTCGTTTCTGGAGACCCTGGGGGAGGCGAGCCGGCGTCTACTCGACGACAAGGGCAGCCGAGGGAAGGGTACTCGTGACACCCGGGACAAAGGTGGAAAAGGTAAAGGTGACCGGAAGGACGCGGTGTGTGATTTCTTTCAGCTCGCGCGCGGGTGTAAGAAAGGGAAGGATTGTGGATTTATCCACGCGTGCCGCAAGTGTAAGTCGGCAGCGCACGGGGCGTCGGAATGCGAAAAATGACTAGCAGTGGAAGAGGAGGAACGGGAGGAGGTACGGGAGCCGGTTTCGCCTGTACTGCGGGAACCGGCTGGAGGAAAGGAGGAGGCAGCGCGGAGGAAGGCGCGCAAGCCAGAGAGGACCTGGACAGCGAAGTTCTTGGCGTTGTTCACCGCGGTGGGAGTGTCGCTGGCGTCATACGGCGTGCCGGAGGCAGACCACCGCCAGTACCTGCAAGATGTGGAGGCGGTGGGCGCGGTGGTGTCGCCACTTACGCTGCGGGCGGACAGATGGGCGCAGGCAGCCTGGGGGTTGCCGGGCGCGGAGGTAGTGGTTCGGGGGATTGCTACGGGTTTCTCGTGGCAGCAGGCTGAGCCAGAGGAGTTCTTCCGAGTGGAGAATTATGTGCCACCGGAGCACGAGGAGAAGGTCGAGATGAAGCTGCAAGAGGAAGAGGCAGCGGGAAGGATGGTGCGCACAGATGTTGAAAGTGTGCCCGGTGTGTCTGCTCTTGGGATTGTACTAAGAGTTGTGGATGGAAAGGTGAAAGAGAGGATTGTGCACGACCTGTCTAGACCTGTAGGACTGTCAGTGAATGACAATTGTGAGATTGACAAGAGAAGGTTTCAGTCTGTGGAGGAAGCCTTAGGTCTGTTGCAGCCATACAGTTTTATGGCCATGATTGACTTGAAAAGTGCGTACAGATTTGTGGGGATTGCTGCGCCACTGTGGAGGTTCTTGGCGAGTGAGTTCGGAGGAGTGCTGAGGATTGACACGAGGTTTCCGTTCGGGGTCAAAGCTGCCCCCGGGCTTTTTCACGACATAACTCAACTGGTGAAACTGATGATGCAGAAGAGAGGTTTCCCGGGGATTGTGGTGTACTTGGATGACTTTATTTTGGTGGCTGACTCAGAAGAGGATTGTCAGCGGGGTTTTGACATGCTGCTGGAGCTTGTTGAGTATTTGGGATTTGAGGTGGCCCCGGAGAAGGTGGAGTCACCTAGACAGGATTTGGTCTTCTTAGGAATCAGACTGCAGTCCAACTACTCAGGACTGGGGATTGTGACGATGAGTGTGGAGGAGAGCCGGGTCCAGAAGGTGGCCTTAGCCTGTAGAGAGATGGCAGTGCTGAAGACAGTGAGAGTAAAGGAGGTGCAGAGATTGGTGGGCCAGTTGATGTTTTGTGCACGGGTAGTGTACGGGGCCAAGATGTTTCTGAGGTCCGGGTATGACTTTATCGGGAGGGCTGGCAAGATGAGGAGGTTCTATGACACGGTACTGAGGGACCTCAGCCGGGACTTGATGTAGTTGGCAAAAATTTTGGAGGAGTACAATGGTCAGGCGGTGGTACTGAACCGAAGGCCAGTGGTGAGAGACTTCTTTGCAGTGGATGCTGCTGGGGAAGAGGCAGTGGACGGAGGAATGGGTGGTTTCTTCGGGGGAAGATGGTTCGCAGTGAAATGGGAGGAGGTGAGGCAATGGAAGGTGCAGCCTTTTAGCCCCTTCAGAGATGTGGCCTCGAGCCACATTAACTATTTGGAGCTGTTCGTGATTTTCTGGGCCCTGAGGAAGTGGGGACACCTGTTGAGAGGGTGTAAAGTTGTCATTTGGAGTGACAATGAAGCAGCCAGATTGATGACAAGGAACCTGTGGGGGAAGGCAACTTTCATTCCTTTACTGAAGGAAATTTTGTTGCTGACTATCGGACATGATGTGAGGCTGGTAATGAAAAGGATTTCCACAAAGGCCAATGACTTGGCTGATGCTCTGAGTAGGAGTCAGATGGGAAGGTTTCAGGACTTGTTGAGGGGGTGGTCGAGGAGAGAGGCCCCGAGGGACCTGGATGACTGGATGGTGAAAGACTGGTTGTGGGACAAGATTAGGCCGCATTCCTTGGATGCGGCGCCCGTAGCCTGCGCAGCATTCTTTGGATGCGGCGCCCGTAGCCTGCGCAGCATTCCTTGGATGCGGCGCCCGTAGCCTGCGCAGCATTCCTTGGATGCGGCGCCCGTTGCCTGCGCAGCATTCCTTGGATGCGGCGGCCGTAGCCTGCGCAGCATTCCTTGGGTGCAGCGGCTGTAGCCTGCGCAGCATTCCTTGGATGCGGCGGCCGTAGCCTGCGCAGCATTCCTTGGATGCGGCGGCCTTAGCCTGCGCAGCATTCCTTGGGTGCGGCGGCCGTAGCCTGCGCAGCATACCTCGGATGCGGCGGCCGTAGCCTGCGCAGCATTCCTCGGACGCAGCGGCCGTAGCCTGCACAGCATTCCTTGGATGCGGCGGCCGTAGCGTGCGCAGCATTCCTTGGATGCTGCGGCGCCCGTAGCCTGCGCAGCATTCCTTGTATAGTGCTGCGGCCGTAGCCTGCGCAGCATACCTCGGATGCGGCGGCCGTAGCCTGCGCAGCATTCCTTGGATGCGGCGGCCGTAGCCTGCGCAGCATTCCTCGGATGCGGCGGCCGTAGCCTGCGCAGCATTCCTCGGACGCGGCGGCCTTAGCCTGCGCAGCATTCCTCGGATGCGGCGGCGGCCGTAGCCTGCGCAGCATTCCTTGGATGCGGCGGCCGTAGCCTGCGCAGCATTCCTTGGATGCGGCGCCCGTAGCCTGCGCAGCATTCCTCGGATTTGGCGCCCGTAGCATGCGCAGCATTCTTCGGATGCGGCGGCGGCCGTAGCCTGCGCAGCTTACCTCGGATGCGGCGGCCATAGCCTGCGCAGCATTCCTCGGACGCGGCGGCCGTAGCCTGCGCAGCATTCCTTGGATGCGGCGGCCGTAGCCTGCGCAACATTCCTTGGAAGTACTTCCCAGGGAGAATAATTTCCGAGTCATGGGTGGTGCTTAGAAGCACCTCGGTTTCACAACAGACTTTGAGGACTTCCAGGGAGGTGGTCTGCAACCAGGGTTGCTGAGGAGTCAGCCCAACTGCAGGCCTCACGGCTTCTGCAAGTTCCTTCCTCCCGGGCGGGCGGGTGTGGGAAACTTTTTGAATTGGTAGACTCGGAGCCCGAAGTTCTCGCAGAATGAAGTGAAGTGAACTGTCGCAGCTTATTTCAAAAGCTCCGAAAGTCTCTTCATCTTCCCGGGCTCCGCCCAAGTGTTGCTAAGTGGTCATCTGTGTCGCATGCTCCGCATGGACACCGATGAAGCTCAACCAATCAGAAAGCACCTCTGTGTTCCGGCTCTGCCTGAACACAGATCTGACTCGACTGTCACGGTTCCCCCGTGACTCCGTAACCAATCAGAACACAGAGAAGTCGACCCCGCGGATTGCTCGGCTCTGCCTTGAGAAATCCTCGGGAGAAAATCCGCAAAAAATTCACAAGTCCTCGTCGAGCCTCGGGCTCATTTTTTGCAAGCGGAAATTTTCTCCCCCGTACTTCCAAAATAATTTAGAAAATAAATTTTCTCAATTATTTACACAAGTACTTCCCAGGGAGAATAATTTCCGAGTCATGGGTGGTGCTTAGAAGCACCTTGGTTTCACAACAGACTTTGAGGACTTCCAGGGAGGTGGTCTGCAACCAGGGTTGCTGAGGAGTCAGCCCAACTGCAGGCCTCACGGCTTCTGCAAGTTCCTTCCTCCCAACTGGCTGGCGCTTCAGCTACCCAACCGCCGAAGTTGTTTGCTACCAGCCTTGTGCTTACCCAAGCACTTCCACTTACATTCAATCTGTTTCATCCTGGCAGCTAACCTCTTCGGCAGCTCCAGCCTCCGAGCTTTTGTCAGCTGCTCATACCTCTGGTATGCATTGGAGACCCAGTCTCCTTGCAGCTTAATCAAGAGGTGGTCCACCCCAAGGTTGAAGGCCACCGTGGCCCCCCCCCTCCGAAAACTGTGACCCGAGTATTTACTCGGGTCCAGACCGATCTTCCGGATCAGCTTCTTCATCTCCCCCACGAACACTCCGTGTGTCATGGGCACAGTCCTGCCCCTTGACTTCCACAGGAAAGCCGGGCTCTCCGGCTCTGCCGGGGTTAGCTCAAAACACTTGGCTAAGGCCCTCTTCGGGCACAACATTCCTCCTGTGGCCCTCATGGCCACTCTGTGTGTCCTTTCCTCAAATTGGATCACTTTCGAGAACACTAGTGTCACCCACACTGTCTCATTCCTCATCTCAAAGTCCTTTCTTCTAAGGACCCGCCTAACATTAAAGGCCTCCACTTTTCCAACACAGACATTGTCTTTTCTAAGCAGGCACAACACAGCAGTCAACATTGCTGCCCACAAAGTTACCATGTTACAGTCATCAAAATCCATTACTTGAAACATTCTTGCAAGTATATACAATGTAATTGCTAGTTTCTGTTTTACTTCATCTCCCAGCAGCCTCTTCAGGCCTCTCATAGTCTGAGCTACTTGGAATCTGTGGCTAACAGGCACCCACTCATACTTCGCCTCTAGGTGCAATCTTCTAACACCAGCTGTATAGCTCTTCAAGGTGGATACTTTGCAAGTCTGTGACTGGAAAACATAAAACATCGCTAGATCCTCATCTGACACCGGTACCACCGGTCCTTCTCCGAAGGCTAGCATAAATCTGACAAAGGCTCTCTGGCCGGTCGTGTGGTTCTTCTTTGTGTTCTCCGCATCAGCAACACTCAAGATGAAGTTCCACCTGGCTCTCAGCCATTCCTTGGGCTTTGCATACTCTGCATTGCCCCTCTTCCCCCCTCCATGGTCAGTCACATACCAATCTTCTTCCATGCCTTCCCCTTCGGGGCTGTCACTGGGCAGGCTACCAGCACCACTGGCCACCTTGTGGGGCCACAGTCCTTTCTCAATCCCCTAACCCCATTGGGTGAGGTGAACACATCTGTGTCTTCTGGGATATACTCAAGTATGATAAACAGCCCAGCCTCAATGGCTGGCACTACCAGCTCCAGCCAGAATCTCTCAGTGGGCCAGAAGGGTAGCACAAACACTGCAGAGGTTGTGTTGGGCGCTGCTCGCTTCTCCCTCAGGAAGTGGGTCAGAATTTCCCACAGCAAGGAGAAAGGTGGGTTGCAGTACACATTCAGCCCCCTCCACTGCTTCATCAAACAAGAGTCCTCCTTGGACCACCAACGAAAACACCGGGAGTTCGCTCCCACTTCATCACAGCATGCATCCACTGCAAAGGGCCCGAGTGGCCTAACTTTGTCCCACAACCAGTCCTGCACCATCCAATCATCCAGATCCCTCGGGGCCTCCCTCCTGGACCACCCCTTCAGCAGGTCATGGAACCTTCCCATTTGGCTCCTGCTCAAGGCATCAGCCAAGTCATTGGCCTTGGTGGAGATCCTTTTCATCACCAGCCTCACATCATGTTTGATAGTCAGCAACAAAATCTCCTTCAACAATGGAATGAAAGTTGCCTTCCCCCACAGGTTCCTTGTCATCAATCTGGCTGCTTCGTTGTCACTCCACATGACAACCTTGCACCCTCTCAACAGGTGTCCCCACTTCCTCAGGGCCCAGAAAATCACAAATAGCTCCAAGTAGTTAATGTGACTCGAAGCTTCATCTCTGAAAGGGCTAAAAGGCTGCACCTTCCACTGCCTCACCTCCTCCCATTTCACTGCAAACCATCTTCCCCCGAAGAAACCACCCATTCCTCCGTCCACTGCTTCCTCCCCAGCAGCATCTACTGCAAAGAAGTCTCTCACTACAGGCCTTCGGTTCAGTACCACTGCCTGACCATTATACTCCTCCAACAATTTGGCCAACCACATCAAGTCCCGGCTGAGGTCCCTTGGCACCGTGTCATAGAACCTCCTCCTCTTGCCAGCTCTCCCGATAAAATCATACCCGGACCTCAGGAACATCTTGGCCCCATACACTACCCGTGCACAGAACATCAACTGGCCCACCAATCTCTGCACCTCCTTCACTCTCACTGTCTTCAGCACTGCCATCTCCCTGCAGGCTAAGGCCACCTTCTGGACTCGGCTCTCCTCCACACTCATCGTCACAATCCCCAGTCCTGAGTGGTTGGACTGCAATCTAATTCCTAAGAAGACCAAATCCTGTCTAGGTGACTCCACCTTCTCCGGGGCCACTTCAAATCCCAAATACTCAACAAGCTCCAGCAGCATCTCAAAGCCCCGCTGACAATCCTCCTCTGAGTCAGCCACCAAAATAAAGTCATCTAAATACACCACAATACCCGGGAAACCTCTCTTCTGCATCATCAACTTCACCAGTTGAGTTATGTCGTGGAAGAGCCCCGGGGCAGCTTTTACCCCAAACGGAAACCTCGTGTCAATCCTCAGCACTCCTCCGAACTCACTCGCCAAGAACTTCCACAGTGGCGCAGCAATCCCCACAAATCTGTACGCACTTTTCAAGTCAATCTTAGCCATAAAACTGTATGGCTGCAACAATCCAAAAGCCTCCTCCACAGACTGAAACCTCCTCTTGTCAATCTCACAATTGTCATTCACTGACAGTCCCACAGGTCTAGACAGGTCGTGAACAATCCTCTCTTTCACCTTTCCGTCCACAACTCTCAGCACAATTCCAAGAGCAGATACACCGGGCACACTTTCAACATCTGTGCGCACCATCCTTCCCGCTGCCTCTTCCTCTTGCAGCTTCATCTCGACTTTCTCCTCGTGCTCCGGTGGCACATAGTTCTCCACTCGGAAGAACTCCTCTGGCTCAGCCTGCTGCCACGAGAAACCCGTAGCAATCCCCCGAACCACGGCTTCCGCGCCCGGCAACTCCCAGGCTGCCTGCGCCCATCTGTCTGCCCGCAGCGTCAGTGGTGACACCACCGCGCCCACCGCCTCCACATCCCGCAGATACTGGCGGTGGTCTGCCTCCGGCACGCCGTATGACGCCAGCGATACCCCCACTGCGGTGAACAACGCCAAAAACTTCGCTGTCCAGGTCCTCTCCGGCTTGCGCGCCTTCTTCCGCGCTGCCTCCTCCTGTCCATCTGCCGGTTCCATTGGTACGGGCGAAACCGGCTCCCGTACCTCCTCCCGTTCCTCCTCATCCACTGCTAGTCACTTTTCGCATTCCGACGCTCCGTGCGCTGCCGACTTACACTTGCGGCACGCGTGGATAAATCCACAGTCCTTTCCCTTCTTACACCCGCGCGCGAGTTGAAAGAAGTCACACACCGCGTCCTTCCGGTCAGCTTTACCTTTTCCACCTTTGTCCCGGGTGTCACGAACACCCTTCCCTCGGCTGCTCTTGTCATCGAGAAGACGCTTGCCCGCCTCTCCCAGAGTCTCCAGAAACTGGTACTGGAAGCGGAATCCCAACTGTATTGGGTCCCACGACGCAATCCTTCCTTCAATCATGTCAGCCCGCACCTGTGTGTCAAAATCATACAGGTCCGACCACGCATACCTGTTGTCCAAACTTACAATCCAAGAGACATAGTTCAAAAAGTGTTCCCGCTCCGACTCCGGCTCAATCTTTTCAACCATCTTCATATTTTGCGCAAGGAACTGCGCTTTGGTCAGGCGCGGAACCGACACCGATCTCATCTCCCCCGAAACTGGGTCCGCAACAATCTGTTTCCTCAACTTCGCGCAAGGCGCCTCCCTCAGAGCGAGGAAAGAACTGTCACCTTTCCCGGTTGCGGGCGCGTAGCCCGCCACCTTCTGCATCAGGTACGCGTCCATCCGGCGCTTCAAGTCCTCGTCCCGCGCCAGGTCATCCGGCGAGATACCTGCACCTTTCTTACCTCGCTTGGTCCGTTCCTCCGTCGCAACCTCTTCTCCTTCCTCAAACACAGTAGCATCCGCTTCCTCTTCCTCCTCGTTCTCGCTTTCGTCCTCCCGCGTCCGCTTGTCGCCGGAACGGAGCCCCGACGCCGACTGCTGTGGTACCTCCGGGAGTTTGAACTTCAATCGCGTCACCAACACCTCCACGCACTGCTCTGCTGCCTCCCCCAGCGCTGCTATGAAAGCCGGTCTGTCCCTCGCCGGAGGCTTCAATGTCGCCTTCTCTGTCACCTTACCTTGCCCGTTTCGCACCGCGGGTGTAAAAACGCCGGACGCCAGCCCGAAGTTCAGAGTCTCCACTGCGCTCTCCAGCTCCGCCTCCTCAAAGAAACGTATGCACCGATCTAAAGCTGGTGCGACGGCGTCACACTTCTTCTCCGCATTATTCGCCATTACCAGCATCCGCGTCACTGCGCGCAGGTCCGTGTAAACAGTGTCGCACTGCTCCGATCCTCCGTTCGTTGTTTCGCTTACTGCTGCCATTGCTGCGTTACTTACGAAAATTCTACGAGAACTTGTTTAAAATTTTCAAACTTTTTGAATTGGTAGACTCGGAGCCCGAAGTTCTCGCAGAATGAAGTGAAGTGAACTGTCGCAGCTTATTTCAAAAGCTCCGAAAGTCTCTTCATCTTCCCGGGCTCCGCCCAAGTGTTGCTAAGTGGTCATCTGTGTCGCATGCTCCGCATGGACACCGATGAAGCTCAACCAATCAGAAAGCACCTCTGTGTTCCGGCTCTGCCTGAACACAGATCTGACTCGACTGTCACGGTTCCCCCGTGACTCCGTAACCAATCAGAACACAGAGAAGTCGACCCCGCGGATTGCTCGGCTCTGCCTTGAGAAATCCTCGGGAGAAAATCCGCAAAAAATTCACAAGTCCTCGTCGAGCCTCGGGCTCATTTTTTGCAAGCGGAAATTTTCTCCCCCGTACTTCCAAAATAATTTAGAAAATAAATTTTCTCAATTATTTACACATGCTGCGGCGGCCGTAGCCTGCGCAGCATACCTCGGATGCGGCGGCGGCCGTAGCCTGCGCAGCATTCCTTGGATGCGGCAGCGGCCGTAGCCTGCGCAGCATTCCTTGGACGCGGCGGCCGTAGCCTGCGCAGCATTCTTTGGATGCGGCGGCCGTAGCCTGCGCAGCATTCCTTGGATGCGGCGCCCGTAGCCTGCGCAGCATTCCTCGGATTTCGCGCCCGTAGCCTGCGCAGCATTCTTCGGATGCGGCGGCGGCCGTAGCCTGCGCAGCATACCTCGGATGCGGCGGCCGTAGCCTGCGCAGCATTCCTCGGACGCGGCGGCTGTAGCCTGCGCAGCATTCCTTGGATGCGGCGGCCGTAGCCTGCGCAACATTCCTTGGATGCTGCGGCGGCCGTAGCCTGCGCAGCATACCTCGGATGCGGCGGCGGCCGTAGCCTGCGCAGCATTCCTTGGATGCGGCGCCCGTAGCCTGCGCAGCATTCCTTGGATGCGGCAGCGCCCGTAGCCTGCGCAGCATTCCTTGGACGCGGCGCCCGTAGCCTGCGCAGCATTCTTTGGATGCGGCGGCCGTAGCCTGCGCAGCATTCCTTGGATGCGGCGGCCGTAGCCTGCGCAGCATTCCTCGGATGCGGCGGCCGTAGCCTGCGCAGCATTCCTCGGACGCAGCGGCCTTAGCCTGCGCAGCATTCCTTGGATGCGGCGGCCGTAGCCTGCGCAGCATTCCTTGGATGCCGCGGCCGTAGCCTGCGCAGCATTCCTTGGATGCGGCGGCCGTAGCCTGCGCAGCATTCCTCGGATTTGGCGCCCGTAGCATGCGCAGCATTCTTTGGAGTCGGCGGCGGCCGTAGCCTGCGCAGCATTCCTCGGACGCGGCGGCCGTAGCCTGCGCAGCATTCCTTGGATGCGGCGCCCGTAGCCTGCGCAGCATTCCTTGGATGCGGCGGCCGTAGCCTGCGCAGCATTCCTTGGATGTGGCGCCCGTAGCCTGCGCAGCATTCCTTGGATGCGGCGCCCGTAGCCTGCGCAGCATTCCTTGGATGCGGCGCCCGTAGCCTGCGCAGCATTCCTTGGATGCCGCGGCCGTAGCCTGCGCAGCATTCCTTGGGTGCGGCGGCTGTAGCCTGCGCAGCATTCCTAGGTTGCGGCGGCCGTAGCCTGCGCAGCATTCCTTGGGTGCGGCGGCCGTAGCCTGCGCAGCATTCCTCGGACGCAGCGGCCTTAGCCTGCGCAGCATTCCTTGGATGCGGCGGCCGTAGCCTGCGCAGCATTCCTTGGATGCCGCGGCCGTAGCCTGCGCAGCATTCCTTGGATGCGGCGGCCGTAGCCTGCGCAGCATTCCTCGGATTTGGCGCCCGTAGCATGCGCAGCATTCTTTGGAGTCGGCGGCGGCCGTAGCCTGCGCAGCATTCCTCGGACGCGGCGGCCGTAGCCTGCGCAGCATTCCTTGGATGCGGCGCCCGTAGCCTGCGCAGCATTCCTTGGATGCGGCGGCCGTAGCCTGCGCAGCATTCCTTGGATGTGGCGCCCGTAGCCTGCGCAGCATTCCTTGGATGCGGCGCCCGTAGCCTGCGCAGCATTCCTTGGATGCGGCGGCCGCCGTAGCCTGTGCAGCATACCTCGGATGCGGCGACTGTAGCCTGCGCAGCATTCCCTGGATGCGGCGCCCGTAGCCTGCGCATCATTCCTTGGATGCCGCGGCCGTAGCCTGCGCAGCATTCCTGGGTTGCGGCGCCCGTAGCCTGCGCAGCATTCCTTGGTTGCGGCGGCCGTAGCCTGCGCAGCATTCCTCGGATGCGGCGGCTGTAGCCTGCGCAGCATTCCTTGGGTGCGGCGCCCGTTGCCTGCGCAGCATTCCTTGGATGCGGCGGCGGCCGTAGCCTGCGCAGCATGTGTGGATAATTGAGAATTTTATTTCGCAATTATGCTGGAAGTACGGGGGAGGGAATTTCTGACCCTAAAAGTTGAGCCCGAGGCCAACTGAGGGCCCGACGATTTTTTCCTGAAAATTTTGTGGTTTTTGCCCACTGGGGGATTTTCCTCGGGACGGAGTTCCGATGAATCCGGCATTACGACTTTCCTGAGTGTTGATTGGTCGCGTTGCGACAACCTGAACCGTGGGGGGGAGACAGAGTCTCAAAAGTCTGACGGCATGAAATGCCTGCGTCATGACTGGTCACCGTGACGTCACGGAAGTTGAAGAGGTTGGGGAGATGGAAAGACATTTGGACATCGGACACATCACAGAGTGATGTGGAGCGACACTTGAAACGACGGGAGATGCAAGGCATCGAACGGCCTGCACACCATCGCCTGAGTTTGTGAATGTGAAAGGTCTTTCGGAAAGCTTTGAAAGCTTTGCGAAAATACAAACTTCATCATTCTGCGAGTACTTTCGGGCTCCGAGTCTACCAACTAAAAAAGTTTGAAATTTTTAAACAAGTTCTCGTAGAATTTTCGTAAGTAACGCAGCGATGGCAGCAGTGAGCGAAGCAATGAACGGAGGATCGGAGGAGTGCAAGGCCACGTACACGGACTTGCGTGCGGTAACGCGGATGCTGGCGATGGCGACCAACGCGGACAGGAAGTGTGACGCCGTAGCACCTGCTTTGGATCGGTGTATTCGTTTCTTTGAGGCAGCAAAGCTGGAGAGCGCGGTGGAGATTCTGAATTTCGGACTGGCGTCCGGCGTGTTTACGCCCGCGGTACGGGACGGGCAAGATGAAGTGACGGAGAAGGCGACCTTGAAACCGTCGGGGAGGGACAAAACAGCTTTCGTAGCAGCGCTGGTGGAGGCAGCAGAGCAATGCGTTGAGGTGCTGGTTACGAGACTGCACTTCAAGATCCCGGAGGTGCCGCAGCAGTCGGCGTCGGAGAACCGTACCAGCGACAAGCAGGCGCGGGAGGACGATGATGAGGACGAGGAGAATGAGGAAGAGGCACCAAGCGAGGAGTTTTTCGCCGAGACGGAGGAAGAAGCGGTTGCGCAAAAACTGAAAAACAAAAAAGGTAAATTTGCAGCAGGTGTTGCGCCGGAGGGGCTCGCGAAGGACGCGGAGCTCAAACGCAGGATGGACGCGTACCTGGCGTCAATAATTCCGGGGTACGCGCCGGCAGCAGAAAAAGGAGGCCTATCGGTGTTTCGGTTGAGGGAGCGTCCGAGCGCGAAGCTTAGGAAAACTGTAGTTGCGGACCCGGCGACAGGAGAGATGAAGTCAGTTTCGATTCCGCGTTTGACGAAGGATCAGTTCTTAGAGCAGAATATGGAGATGTTGGAGATGCTGGAAACGAAAAAGGAACGCGCGCAGTTCAGGCAGTATGTTGCGTGGATAATGAAACTGGCAGACAGGCACGCAGGTTAGGAGCGATATTGAGGATGGGAGGTTGGATTCGTGGGATCCGATTAGACTGGGACACAGATTCCAGTACGAGTATGTACCGGCGCAACGAGAGGCGCAGAGTTTACTCGAGGAGAGGACCCGGGACAAAGGACACAAAGGAGTAGAAAAAGGAAAGAAGGACGGGATTTGTGATTTCTTTCAGAAAAAGGAAGGATGCAAGAAGGGAAAAGACTGCGGCTTTATTCACGTTTGCAGGGGCTGCAAGTCGCCCGAGCACGGGCAAGCGAGCTGCGAGAAGTGAAGATGAGGACACGGGTAGCCGGGACGACGGCAGTAAGATGATGTGCAACCGGGATGACGGGCACGTGAAGTGTAGATGAGCACTAATGAGAAAATAGTTCGATGAAAAGTACTTTGTGGACACAGATTGTTTCTTGGACCGTTAGAAAGGTAGTTCAAAAGTTGATTGTATGAGAAAGTGGACAGTAAGTCTGGTTTGGTATTGGTGAAATATCACTTTACTCTTTGAATTTATAAAAAGATTGTTCTATTAACTTGAAAATATGTTTGTGAACTTTCGATGTGCTTTGATTGCTTGCCTAGTTGATGGTGCAATTGTCCGGGGAAAAGTGCTTGATTGCGGGGTGTAGTGCATATTGCTATTAGAATTCTGTGTTGCGGCAGTGGGGTGAATTGATGCTTGTTTTGCTGGATGGTGCAGTTGGTTTGAGAGAGAGACTTGATTTGTGGGACGTGCCTATGAAGGGGAGGACTTGTGTTAATGTCAGAAGGTGAGGGGATGGTTGGAAAGAAGGGCCGGTCAGGCTCGGAGAATGTGGTAGTCAGAGAGAAGGTGTGGAGGCTGGAGCTGCCACTCAGGCTTGCCTGCAGTAGGATTGTGAGATTGTGTACCAAGGTGTGGGAGGAACACAGGGTTGTGCCGGCCTGCCTGTGTGGCATTTGGGAGCAGAAGCACCAGCCGGTTGGGTAAAGGAACTTGCAGGTCGGCATGAGCCCCTGCAGTTTGGGCTGACTCTTCAGCTCCCCAGATTCCAGCTGGGAAGCACCGACCACCTCCTTGGAGGTACTCAAAGGTTTGTTGTTGAAAATTGGTGCTTATAAGCACCGCCACTGTCACAGAAATCTCTCCTCCCCGGGAAGTACCTGTGTGGATAATTGAGAAATTTATTTCGCAATTATGCTGGAAGTACGGGGGAGGGAATTTCTGACCCTAAAAGTTGAGCCCGAGGCCAACTGAGGGCCCGACGATTTTTTCCTGAAAATTTTGTGGTTTTTGCCCACTGGGGGATTTTCCTCGGGACGGAGTTCCGATGAATCCGGCAGTACGACTTTCCTGAGTGTTGATTGGTCGCGTTGCGACAACCTGAACCGTGGGGGGTGAGACAGAGTCTCAAAAGTCTGACGGCATGAAATGCCTGCGTCATGACTGGTCACCGTGACGTCACGGAAGTTGAAGAGGTTGGGGAGATGGAAAGACATTTGGACATCGGACACATCACAGAGTGATGTGGAGCGACACTTGAAACGACGGGAGATGCAAGGCATCGAACGGCCTGCACACCATCGCCTGAGTTTGTGAATGTGAAAGGTCTTTCGGAAAGCTTTGAAAGCTTTGCGAAAATACAAACTTCATCATTCTGCGAGTACTTTCGGGCTCCGAGTCTACCAACTAAAAAAGTTACCCACGCCCGCCACTCCCTCGGGTAAAGGAACTTGCAGGTCGGCATGAGCCCCTGCAGTTTGGGCTGACTCTTCAGCTCCCCAGATTCCAGCTGGGAAGCACCGACCACCTCCTTGGAGGTACTCAAAGGTTTGTTGTTGAAAATTGGTGCTTATAAGCACCGCCACTGTCACAGAAATATCTCCTCCCCGGTAAGTACTTTCCTTGGATGCGGCGGCCGTAGCCTGCGCAGCATTCCTTGGATGCGGCGGCGGCCGTAGCCTGCGCAGCATTCCTTGGATGCGGCGCCCGTAGCCTGCGCATCATTCCTTGGATGCGGCGCGCGTAGCCTGCGCAGCATTCCTTGGATGCCGCGGCCGTAGCCTGCGCAGCATTCCTTGGGTGCGGCGGCCGTAGCCTGCGCAGCATTCCTGGGTTGCGGCGGCCGTAGCCTGCGCAGCAGTCGTTGGGTGCGGCGGCCGTAGCCTGCGCAGCATTCTTTGGATGCGGCGCCCGTAGCCTGCGCAGCATTCCTTGGATGCCGCGGCCGTAGCCTGCGCAGCATTCCTTGGGTGCGGCGGCTGTAGCCTGCGCAGCATTCCTTGGATGCGGCGCCCGTAGCCTGCGCAGCATTCTTTGGATGCGGCGCCCGTAGCTTGCGCAGCATACCTTGGATGCGGCGCCCGTAGCCTGCGCAGCATTCCTTGGATGCGGCGGCCGCCGTAGCCTGCGCAGCATTCCTTGGATGCGGCGCCCGTAGCCTGCGCAGCATTCCTTGGATGCGGCGCCCGTAGCCTGCGCAGCATTCCTTGGATGCGGCGCCCGTAGCCTGCGCAGCATTCCTTGGATGCGGCAGCCATAGCCTGCGCAGCATTCCTTGTATGCGGCGGCTGTAGCCTGCGCAGCATTCCTTGGATGCGGCGGCCGTAGCCTGCGCAGCATTCCTTGGATGCGGCGCCCGTAGCCTGCGCAGCATTCCTTGGATGCGGCGCCCGCCGTAGCCTGCGCAGCATTCCTTGGATGCCGCGGCCGTAGCCTGCGCAGCATTCCTTGGGTGCGGCGGCTGTAGCCTGCGCAGCATTCCTGGGTTGCGGCGGCCGTAGCCTGCGCAGCATTCTTTGGGTGCGGCGCCCGTAGCCTGCGCAGCATTCCTTGGATGCGGCGGCCGCCGTAGCCTGCGCAGCATTCCTTGGATGCGGCGGCCGCCGTAGCCTGCGCAGCATTCCTTGGATGCGGCGCCCGTAGCCTGCGCAGCATTCTTTGGATGCGGCGCCCGTAGCCTGCGCAGCATTCCTTGGATGCGGCGGCGGCTGTAGCCTGCGCAGCATTCCTTGGATGTGGCGCCCGTAGCCTGCGCAGCATTCCTTGGATGCGGCGCCCGTAGCCTGCGCAGCATTCCTTGGATGCGGCGGCCGCCGTAGCCTGCGCAGCATTCCTTGGACGCGGCGGCCGTAGCCTGCGCAGCATTCCTTGGGTGCGGCGGCCGTAGCCTGCGCAGCATACCTCGGATGCGGCGCCCGTAGCCTGCGCAGCATTCCTTGGATGCGGCGCCCGTAGCCTGCGCAGCATTCCTTGGATGCGGCGCCCGTAGCCTGCGCAGCATTCCTTGGATGCGGCGGCGGCCGTAGCCTGCGCAGCATTCCTTGGATGTGGCGCCCGTAGCCTGCGCAGCATTCCTTGGATGCGGCGCCCGTAGCCTGCGCAGCATTCCTTGGATGCGTCATGTAGCCTGCGCAGCATTCCTTGGATGCCGCGGCCGTAGCCTGCGCAGCATTCCTTGGGTGCGGCGGCTGTAGCCTGCGCAGCATTCCTGGGTTGCGGCGGCCGTAGCCTGCACAGCATTCCTTGGGTGCGGCGGCCGTAGCCTGCGCAGCATACCTTGGATGCGGCGGCCGCCGTAGCCTGCGCAGCATTCCTTGGATGCGGCGGCCGCCGTAGCCTGCGCAGCATTCCTTGGATGCGGCGCCCGTAGCCTGCGCAGCATTCTTTGGATGCGGCGCCCGTAGCCTGCGCAGCATTCCTTGGATGGGGCGCCCGTAGCCTGCGCAGCATTCCTTGGATG